>JAODJW010000007.1:23368508-23382483 GCA_026777045.1 Hyperopisus bebe | reverse complement strand
TCAGGGCATGCCAGGACACGCACTCGGACACGCACCAGGACACGCACCAGGACACACATCAAGGCATGCCAGGACACACGCCAGGACACACGCCAGGACACATACCAGGACACACACCAGGACACTGGGGGATGGAATCATACCCCATGAAGAGTATATTTGTAAAAGGACAGAGAACGCTTCACTGACGAGAGCTCAGGTCTGTACAGAAGCGCTGGTAACAGTCAGGACGCCATGGGGGAGGTAGTTTCAGAGCAGCCCAGACCCCCAAAAGACCAAGACGGGGGAACATGAACAGGACCAGGCATCCTCCGTAAGGCACAACACACAGCAGGAAGTCTGGAAAACCCAGGAAACGCTGGGGGGTGAGCGGCTTAGAAAAGCTGAAAGCGAGGTGGAATGTGTCTGAAAATATGCCAGGAATGCGATATATCACAGCTGGAAAAGAGATGAATGCCTTCCGGTGGCATACCTGGGATGCTGGGAAAACAGAGGGCCTAGTGGGACAACCAAAGAAGCAGATCTCTCGCTTTAGCAAAATAAATGCAGGATGTCATTTTAAAAGTCCAGTACAGTGCAGTGAAGGAGGAATCCAACACACAGGAGCAGACTCTGAAGTTCATTTACGACATATATTCACCTACAACATAAATGTGTGGGAATCATTGCATTATAACTGCAACAGCATGTTCAATCAAAGTACAGAACTTATGCAATATCATTTTTAATACTGTGAAGCCATCCTGTAACAAGACAGCTTGGTCAGTAGGCAGCGTGAGTGACGTGACCTGCCATCACCTGGCACTGGTTTAGACTTCCTCCAGTACCACAGTTAGCAATGTCTAACTGCAGTTACTTGATATCCTTCTGTGTAACACTGCAAGAATCACCTATGGGACATATGGTGCTGGTTTAAATGCTAATATATTCGATCCTTATATCAAACAAGGAGAAAGATTAACAGTGCACGTCTTCTTCAAATTTTAAAGCTCTTTAAATGTCAAATTTGGGTCTTTTTTAAAAATCAAGGCACCACTGCTGAGTTTTTGAAATTCCGTCACATTATTTAAATGGAAACATTCAGTATGGCCAGTTAAACATATGGCACAGATTTATCAGCCAAAGATCACCATTATCGTAAATTATCAAAAACCTTTTTTTCTTGCTGTGCCGGACAGCTCATTATTTAACAGCAGGTTTATCCAACACATTGCGCCACAGTGTCTATGAGTCAGACAAATGTCCCCATTATGCTTCCCTTGGAGCATTCGGGCTGGACTGCTATGTACTAACACAACTGCGCTGTGTAGCCAAAACAAAAATGCATTCTTGAGAATCAATAAACCCCTAAATCCAGGAATAATGATTCTAAGTGTACCTACTAAAACTCATCTCAGATAAAATTTATGTTTAAGAGCTTCATTCACATACATTAAATCCTAATAAAGGAACAAAAATCACACTTTTTTTCTAAAGGTGACATTTGTACCACTTTCAAACCACTTTTCATAGACTTCTTCAGAGAGCGAGGAACACCAAAATACAACTTTAAGAATGAGTCAACAACAGGTGCACTGATACCTCTCTCTCTCTCTCACACACACACACACACACACACACACACACACACAAACACACACACACATACATTAGGGGCATGTCTATTGGGACATTGGCCTAAAGTCAGAATGCGGTCAAGAGGCTATGGCATTGCAGCTTTTACCGTTTGGTGCTTTGACCGGACTTGAATTGGGCGGTGTGAGGAGAGGAGAGGACAGGCCATGAACGCCAGAGGAAGAAGCCCCCAGCCCAGGCAGCCAGGGACACCACCTGAGCGGTACCCATGTTGGAGGTTACAGAGGTGCCTCTTGGATAGGAGTGGAAACAGCAGCCAGGATCACTCTCAGCAACTCTCTATTAAATAGCCATTGTTTAAGTTTTTTAAGCTTTGCTGACAAAATAATTCAGGTCAGGGACATCGCTCATGGATGCAACTCCAAGGGCCCTTCTAGGACGGACAACAAGTCTGTAACCACTGGTCCATGAATCCTTTACCACTGGCTGGGAACCACAAAGAGCTCAACATCCTACATGGCAGGTATATTAACTACTGCAGCAATAGTTCTCATGTGTTCAACAGTGCATTCTGTGGGTTGGGGTTGTGTGTCTGAGATAGGAAGGTTGCCGGTTTAAATCCCACGACCAGCAGTGATTTCACTGTCGGGCCCTTGAGCAAAGCCCTTAACCCCAATTGCTCCAGGACCTGGCTGACCCTGCTTTCTCAATGGTATGTTGCTCTGGATTAAAGCATCTGCCAAATAAATAAAATTACCATTAAGATAATTACCATTATCCATCATAGTAGATTTAATTTAGCAAAAATTGAAATTGAATTACAGGAGACTCCAGGTTTAACGCAAAAAAATAAAGATCACCAAAAGAGAACAAACAGAAAATCAGCTCAGAATGAAAATAACATTATTCATACTCGTGCTATTCTATGTAAATCCTTTAAGCCCATTTAGCTCAGCATTAAAAACATTTTTAAAAGCAACAAATGAAATCCCAGGAAATGTGATGTTTAACTAAAAGACAGTATATTTGCACAAGGCACCTGCTGATATTTTCAATGCCACAGGGAAACAAAACAAACACTCCGGCAATTGTATGATTGCTGTGTGTCACCACATGCACCACGCTAAGGTTTCCATACTCACTGTTTTGATATTTCCAGTGCAATTTTTTTTTTCCAGTTCTGCCCAGTTATCTTCTGATATTCTGTTTTGTCTCTTTTTTCCCCACAGCATTCCAGGAACAAACATGATCAAATAATATTAGCGGCGTATAATATGAAATAACAGAAGTGGAGATAAGCAGAAGGAATAATGTTTTCATAAGGTTTCAGTGACCGGAATCAGAGTACATTACCAATAGCATAAGCACAACAAACATCACTGGTGTCAACAACACTGTAAGCAGCATAGCACTACTGTAAAAGAAGAAAAAAGGCCATAGTCTTTAATGCCAGTTAGTAAGTGCTTCAGCTTTACTTTATTTACTTTTTAATTTCTAACATTTCCACTTACCCTGAAGCACACAGTTATCCACCTGATTCGTCACCACCTACTCCATCTACAGCAGTGTTTCCCAACCCAGTCTTCGGGGAACCCCGGACAGTCCACGTTTTAGCTCCCTCCCAGCTCCCAGCCAATCAGGAACACTGAATACCTGGTACAGGTCCACTGGGAGCTGAGAGGAAACAAAAACGTGGACTGTCCGGGGTTCCCCGAGGACTGGGCTTGGAAACCCTGACCTACAGTCCATAGCTAAAAATGACTGACCTGTAATTTAAATGAAGGTTATTTGGGGAAATTTAAGATGCTGAGGCCAAGAGATGAGGAGCTGTACTGAGTCGATAATATCTACTGCTGACTGTGTAGCAGTGGGGGAAAGCAGTGTTTGGCACAGAAAGGGATCACTTTGGATACAAGAGCCCAATAAAACACAAAGAGCGAACCACACGTGTATATTTTGGCTTGTAATCCTCTTTTTTCTGGTGCTTGTATATGTTTGGCAGTGAAGTTGAGAGACCACCAGGGCTACCAAGTGGAAAAAGTTCATTTAGAGCCCTACATAAGCCAGTGTCCAGCCAGAATGAAATGAAATCGCTGTAAGGTGGAATCCTTTACAATGGCGAATAACGGGGTGGCTTTAAAATGCAAACAAATTACCAGTTCAATCTAAACATTAGTCTGAACCAACCACAAACCAGATCTAGTTTGAGTCAATTATAAAAAAATAAATAAAAAGTCTGATCTTAACACATGAACATCTCTGTGTCATATCTGGCAGGACATAACTTTAAAGCCAAGGCACACGATATGGAAAATGGAGGGAAAGCTAGAGCTGCATTATCTTACTAGTAGGTTTTCAAATCAGCAATAAACAAATTTCAAATAAACAAAGTTTGCTTGTACAATTTTAATCTAATAGGGGTGGGGGGCAGTAATCACAATCCTTTGTAACTGAGTTGTAAAGCGTGAAAATCTGATTCTGAACCCACATTCCTCACTATTTACTTAATCTGTTTACAAGGTTACAGATACACACAAAGAAGGGCAACAGTGTGTCAGGCCGAGGCTAAGCTTTGACATAGGCCGGCTTTCGGCAAAACAACACGGCAGCAGATGTGCTGCGGCTGCATGTGTTGGTGCCGCTCAGGAAGAGGGGAACGACTTGTCATTGTGTTCGGGGTTACTGAACTGGTCCCCCTCCATGTCACCGGCAGGTCTCCTGGACAAGACTGGAAGCTTATCTGGACCAAAGGCGGTCGAACGATGCTGCTGAAGGCCAGACATGCGGGGATGGCTATTTCTGTCCCGCAGCTGAAAGCCAAAAAGCACATCTTTAGGAAGCCTTGGGAAGAGGACAAAAGCGCTACTCTATTCATAGGCTGGTGACCGGGGACCTGCCGGGGCAGGCAGAGCAGGCGGAGGAACTAGCACTTCCTGAAAACATCTTCAGAATTGACACAAAGTGCTGAGAGACACTACAGGGACCCCTATAGCATACCGAGCCTCAATACAGCAAAGGCACGACCTCGACACCCTGCAAGGCCTGACTGGGACCTTAAACATCCACGCAGGATCCCGCGTCGTCGGAGCGAAGCACATGCACATCGGTTCACCATCATACTACATAGCTCATGCTACTCGGGTTGCTTTACTGTCATGCAATTCAGCACATGTGGTATGTTTTAGGGATGGGTATTTTTAGCAAGCCATGTGGGATAGCGCATATACAACAGATACTCAAAGGGGTGACTAATAGACAATGTTAATATTGAAACTAGGACTCTGGTCAAAATTCCAGGCCCAAAATTCAGAAGTGATGAAAAAAGAAAAACATGCTGGATTTCATTTTAGTTCCATTATGTAAAATAATGTGTCAATTACACATAGTTACACATATCTCAGCTCGCAGCTGTAGTGTTCTGCCAAGTCGTGTATTTAAAATGTCCCTCGGGGATTATTTTAGACTTGGGGCAAATAGTTGTGCTATTGAAACAGAAACAACAGTGCAAATTTAAAACATACAACCAGATTCACAGCTTTCATCTAAACCCTAAAAACTTCAATATGTGATATGTGGAAGTAAAAGCAACCCTTTTGAATAAATTTACTGTCAGTACTATGTTTGATGACTAGGAGGAATGTGACACAGTTTGGAAATTACATCATATGTAATAGAAAATCATTTGGAATGTTTCATTCCCATCTCGCTTAATGACGGTAACATTAACTGCTTCACAATCCCAGCTAACATCTGACACCTTTGGGCTTCAATCATTTACATGAACATTGCAAAAGTGCTCCATAACCAGCGGGATTAAGTCCCAGGTGAGCCAAATCTGCTCTTGCATTGATGGGTACAGCTGAACTGAATGGCCAAAACACGTCCAGAGGAGCAGGGGAGTGTAATCACTGTTAATTTGGCTTCAGTCTTGAATAATTGTTTGTGGTAGAACTTGTAAACCACAGCAATATTATCAAAACAGTGATTATCTGTGGGTAGGGCCGAGCAATTACTCAAATTTTAATTTCAATTACGATTTTGGCAATGATCATCAAAACAAAATAATCAAGATAAAACGATTATTGTTCCGCATTTCATTTTGCAACGATGCTCCAATTTTGTCTTGTGTTATAAATCCAGCCCACCCCTTTCCAGCCCCTTTTAATTTGTTCCTCGGTTGAATTACATTTAGACTTCAAGTAAATCCACGGATAAAAAGACACGTTTTTTTGTTACTGTAAGTTCAATAAATGCATATTTCCAAAGTCAATGAGTAGTCATGTTAAATAATTGTGATTATGATTTTTGCCAAAATCGAGCAGCCCTATTTGTGGGTGTTCTGACAACGAAAAGCCAGTAGCCTTCATTGTGAAGGAAAGCATTAGATCATTAGTCGTGCCAGTAATTACTGAACCATTACGAGGCCAAAATGCATACGCCAAGGCACAAATTCCTGTGATTCCCAACCTCTTTCTTGGCAAGAGGTTTCATTAAGGTGCAGTTTCATCACTGCAGTTGTATTTTGGCAACATGAAACATGAAGACTATTAAATACTACTTAAGAATGTGTTCACAGCTTAAGAGGTATGCCAGGGGTGCCAAAACCTTTTTTACAGTTAGTCTAAATTTTACAAAGAAAATACTCTGACGAGCTACTGAATCACGATAGTACTGTAGCTTTTATGGCTAGTTGGGGGGGGGGGGGGTGTTGAATTTCAGTATATACAGCATTATCCATTACGCAGCTTGTGAGCAACCTGGAAACAAGCTGCAATCAACTGATTGACGGGTTAGGCACCCCTGCAGTACACTATTTGCAACAATAATCAGCCATCAGCTGCAACACAGATAACCTCAAAAGGCACTAGGATATGCTAGAATACCTGTATTTGTTATCTTGCTGCTGTTTCCTTAAACCAGGAAGGAGCAAGGTGAGCCTGTGCACAATCATCCACCGCGTGCACTTCCAAGCTCTCACCTCTGCTGATGGCATTAACGACCTCTCAGGCAGGTGCTTCCTCTAAGCAGCAGTTCCATGTTCACCCCTGTCATTGGACTCCCCCCCCCCCCCCATCCAGTTACAAACAAGCCTGTGCACTTTGGTTTATTTTCTCTACCTGTTTAAACAAAGGAGACCAAAAGAAACTCCAGGAACAGAAGAATCATCCAAAGACTATGTTGACAGGAAATTTTGAAAGGCAAACAAAATTTGGCAAGTCACCCTGACCAAGCCCCACACGTTTTCTGCATTAATTAGCTGGCCAGAGACTTATAAGGAATTGTCACCCTCTGACGTTCTGCCCAGGAAAAACAAATAAACTTTGTTCCTGCCACATTGGTTTCAAAGCAATTTCCTGCACTCCAAAGACAATGGGCCTGCAGAGGGAAGATGTCCGTTTTCCGCCTGTTTTCCATTATGATACAACATCGAGTTGCTAGAGGCTGCTCTCGGTTGCCTTGCGTAGGTGGAGGAAGGTCATTCATCCGTTAACAAGACTGGAAGTGGTAAAAAAATAAATTATTTAAGACCTGGCATCTAGTGAATACAGTGACCTCATTACAATTCTAGTGATCTTGTTAGCCATCATTATTTAACCTCTGTCGAGTGACACTCGATTAAAGAAACCTCAATTAATCATGTGCAAGCTGTAGTGTGGTATTCTCTAAAGTGACAACTAACAGTACGCTTAAATCAGACCACAGGACACATGCACTGCCCCCAGGCCTAAGTGTCTCTAAATCAAAGTTTGCTGGTTAAACAGGAACACTCCTTTTCCAAGGGCCGTTCCGTCAGCGGAAGAACACCTGCTTTGGGCAGCATGCTGAAAAACAATGCCTGGGGTCACATGGATCTGAATTCAACAATTCCGTCCATCACTGATAAGATAAGATAGATCTTTATTGATCCCAGGGAGAAATTCTTGACTTTTTTTTCAGACCAGTGAATGAGGAATCTGTCAGCGACCACTAAAATGTAAAAATAAAATTACACATCAAATTTATGACTGTTGAATATACGTGCAACATTACAATCGCCGCTTTAATGTCAAAATGTGCAGCGGGGCATGATTACGGACGTGATTATTTCAAAGGAATGGTTGTTTTATAAGTACGTACACGTCCACCCTACAAAGCAGAGCAGCGCGATGACCTGCGAGCTGTCCGCCAGAAGTCGGCATCGCTTGTTTTCCTCTTCTCATTGTTTACCGTCAGTCCGATGCGAGCTGCTTATCAGCTGCCCCTCTCATATTGTTCTGGCACGCAGCCTCCATGAGTCAACTTCCCTTTGGTGATAGGAAGCGGCGCGATGCACCGGGACAATCAGGCTCCTCCCCCTGCCACGCTAAAGCTGTCATTTCTCATAACACCTGATCAAAGAAACAGATGGAGCGCCATATGACAACTGCAGTCACAAACTTCATCAGTGGTATTTGATGACTTTAGGCCAGTTATAAAAAAAAATGACCCATCAAGCAGGGTGTAGAAGTTCATTTTGGCAAAGACCAGCTGCAACCTTGCTTTATGTTATGCAATCCGTAGATGCGTTTTCTCTTTATATAAAATGAAACCGCACTGCTTTATGTAAATTGCTGCCCATAAAGTTCTTTCCCTCTTTTCCGTTATTATGCATGATATCGAGGAGAAAATGAAAATGATCACAGCAGCAGCAAATGAATTGCAGACAAAACACATTTGGGAGGGATGGACAATGTCAAGCCTTTGGCAAACCTACTGGGATTTCTTTGAGAAATTCACAGCGAAATCAAAGCCTTTCCTGAAATCACCAGCCTGTCTTTTCAAGAAATATGTTACACATTCTTTCTACTAAATTGCAAAGCTCAGATGTCATATCTTTTAATAAAAAATGACATACTGGTTTAGCTACCAGTGGTCACCAAATGGAGAATTCATGCTTATGAAGAGCTGGACAGAACTAATAGCAAATGTAGACATGAACACCAAGTCACTGGAATAGTAGTAAGCATTATTCCAGGTCCTGAGTTCCAGTTCCAGGTTGGCCTTTAGTGTTGTGCTTCTAGGAACGGTTTCTGAAGATACCGAAACATTTCCATAAATTTGCAGAGTTACAATGTTGTAATGGAAAATTCCCATTTAATTATGGGGAATGTTACAATTCTTGTAAATCAGGAAAAAAGGAACTTTTAAGAATCCCCCCTCCAGCAACCCTGGTTTTTCTTTCCCCTTTTGCCCCCTGTGGAACTCGAGAACATCTGACCCCCCACCCCAACATCCCAATCATTTAAAACAGGTCACTCTATATGGTGCATGATTTTTTTTCCCCAGTCCTTTGTTGTTTTTTATTCCCCGTAAACATAACAAAGAAACTTAATTTGACCCCATTCCAGAATGTTCTGCATACTTCTGTTGGCCATCTGGTTTGTGGGGGGTCATTAACATAGCATCTATCAAACAGGGGGCCTCTCACACAAACAGAAATAATAAGGACCACAACAAGAACAGTTCTCAGACTCAACACGAGGCATTAGCATGCAAAGCCGAAAAATGAATGCGGTACATGCAGAATTCCCTGCAAAGCCGCAGCACAAACACAACGAGAACTCAAAAGAACTTGGATAATTAGAGAAATATTCTCATGTCTGTCTTTTAAGGTGAACAAAGTTCTCAGAAAGTAGAATTTGTTTTTGTAAAATATTTTAGGAGAACAACTGGATGCGTGGAAGTGTTGCAATGTGCAACTTAAAGCATCACCCTGAGACCCATTCAAGATGGCTCTTTTTGGTACGAAAATTACATTTCCAAGTTAAATTGGCAGACTGCACAGTCGCGGTGCTGTAGGACAAAAATGGTGCAGACACTCGGATCACAGGAATCGTATGGAACCTTAAAGACCAAAGGGAAGATCAGACCTAGCAGGACTGTGTGCATAAGCGTCAGTCTGCATTAGCGCTCACCAGCCTAGCCCATAAAACCTAGACAGGTGCAATGAACACTGCACCATTTAGTTGCAAAACACTCTCATCCTATTAACTTTCATTACCTTACAGCTTTATAGCAACTTGCAATAATGAACGACTGGAGCTTTAACTTAACAGCCAGAAGTCTGTTGACCAGCATCCCACATTGTATCACTACAAAATGCCCTCAGGAGTCATTTTTGATCCCACTGAGGAATATTGCTAATTGCTGGACATGAAGGGGGGTCCAGTCACGTTTATTCTGTATAGAAGTAAAATAGCCCCCCTGACATGGATTTCACCCGGAGGAAACGGCCGTCTGGATAAGCTTCCAGATGACCTCATCCTGGTTTGAACTCTCCTGACAGACAGGCTCAGGTCATACAGTGTTATTCATTTTCCCTGAGTGGCGACGGATGCATTGGTTACTCATATGAGGATCAGGCTGACAAACATGACGCTCATCTCGGGGACTTGAAAGGCCTCCTGGCAGCCGGATGCAGCCCTTTTGTTTGAGTTACTTATTTTATAAACACGTGGGGGCCCGACGTGCCACGCGACATGTCTGCTTTGGTGACGTCGCAGCGACACGACCACCAAGCATGGCTCCGCCCGGAAGCCCCTGACCTGTCCCGGCCTCGCAGACCCCTCTGGGGCTCTATTCACCCTCTCTCAGTCTCCTCCCATTTGCTTTATCTATCCATCTGGTGGACACATATCTAAATCAATACACAAACAGAAGAGCAGCACCGCAATCCTTGGAGCAACTGGGGTTAAGGATCTTGCTCAAAGGCCTGATGGTGAAATCACTCTGCCGACCCAGGGATTTGACCCGTGGCTTTGCGATCACAGGTACAGCATCCTGACACAAGGAGCCACACATCTCCCCTGCCTGCCTGCCTGCCCTTCCGGTTCCCCTCCCAAAACTGTGTCTGCTCCTGTAGCCAAGACCTGCCTCACTCCCCCCTGCAGAGCCATGTCCATGTAAAGCCAGAAACAGTTTAAACTCCTCCCCAGAAGTAAAGCCTCCAACATTCCAGATTACAACAGGGACTTGGAAGTTGGGGGGGGGGGGGGGGGGGGGGGGGGTCAGCACCAGACAACAGAGAAGATGCAAACATCAGCTATGAGCCTGGTCATAGGAGGTCAAATTCCTTCATTTTGAGGAAGCGTGGCTCCACCAGGAATTCCTTCATGTGTCTTTATGAGCCTAAATGCTGGGATAAGAGGCTGTTAATCACTGCTACAGAATGCATTGCTAATAAGCCAAATGTAATTTTCATTTGATAAATTCAGCATATTGGCATTTGTCTTTAACTAATTGGTAAACAGTTAGTTTTAAGTCTGAATAAAAGGACAAAACATTTAAAAATTGTAATAGTAATTGTAATATTAATTGTAATAGTAGAACATGGGTTGTGAAATTTATTCTTTAGATTTTTAATTTTGTAATGTTCTTGAAATTAGGCTATAATATTAGTATCTGTATGCTTTATAACCTACAATATACAAAGCAGTAATAATAATGATTAAAATAATAATAATGGCCATTTGTAAGCAAAATGGCTATTTTTGAGAAGCTTCCATTACCCCTATCTAATTTTGCCCTAATTTATATAAAAAATGCGTCTCCCCTTTCCAACTCACAGGAAATTTGAAAGCCACACTGAGCAGGATGAGGCCATCACATCACATCACTGAATGATAGTATTACATACTCAGAGCCAGAGAGAGAAAAGGAGCTCAGCAGCATCCATGGTGGTGGAAAGTGCTTAGCATGTGCCACAGAAATTATGGGTTGTTAACTTCCACATATAAAAGACATTTACACTTTCAATTAATCTTTATTAAAATCCTTATGGGCTGTTCTGAGTTTGCTCTAAAACAGTGTTTCTCTACCCGGTCCTTGGGGACCCTTAGACAGACCACATTTTTGCTCTCTCCGAGCCTCCACCAGTATCAGGTATTCAGTGCTCTTGATTGCTTAATTATTTGCAGAGGCGGACATTACAGGTCCAGAAAGTAAAAATCCAAACCGGGATTTTGTTTCAACCAACCAGTTGAGTACTCTGTGACTGTGACTCTTTATGCTCAACTGGTTGGTTGAAACAAAATCTTGGTTTGGATTTTTACTTTCTGGACCTGTAATGTCCGCCTCTGATTATTTGGTTCAAGTAAGACGAGAGCTTGAAGGGAGCAAAAAATGTAGACTGTCTGAGGGTTTCTGAGGATCAGGTTTGAGAATCACTGCTCAAAACACTGTCACTCTGATGCAAAACAAAGCAAAGTGTTTTAGTGCAAAATTGATGCATAATCATTAATTACTATTCATATACTCATGGTTTCTGACACAGCGCAGCTCAACTTGAAATGTCTGTACAGGTCACATACAGTACACATACTTCTTTAGGTCAGAGTACCCCTCCTCCTCAGAACATCTGAAACAATTTAATGGGTGTTTTTGAGTCATCATTCCAACTTGATTGAAATGTTAAGCTAACAATGTACTCCTGACCAACAACACAGTAATAAATCAAGTTAGCAGAAAAGTAGGATCACAACATCGTGAGCCCCATTATGCACAGAGAATCCTAAGAAAAATGGCAAACCAGGACCATCAGGGAGCATGCCACTGTTGTAAAAATAACTGTGGCAACTACTTTAATTACAATTTATAAAAATAAAATATTTGAACTAGAGTTAACTGCTTAGAACCTTTTTGTTTTGAAGAAACCCAGTTCTGGAAAATGTTCTCACTTTCCCTCGTGTATTTTATAGTACATATAGCTCCTTATAAATGAGTGTGGTGGTTACTAGTATAAGCAACAGGCATGAAAATCCAGGCTGCCAGCACCCTAGTCAACATGCAGTCTTTGGGATAATGATAAATCAGATTCCAGTGATGAATGGTTGTGCAAATCCAGCATTCTAGAAGATAGAATATGACAAGAAGTGTAGTCCTGCTATACCTGAACACTTCCACTGTGTTTGTCAAGGTGCCCAGTGACCAAAGGTGTCACAGACGATCCATGCAGTGGCAGTTTCCCACTAAAACACACTGTGAGTTATAATGTTCTTGGAAATGCTGCCCAAATTACATGCTTCAGGGTCACTAATTCAAATACGCCAGACTGATATGAATTCAAAGGACATAAAGGGAAGAACAAAAGGCGCTAATGTATGGGCTGATATTTGTGCCACTAGAAACTGAATATGAATTTTGTATATTTGAATCTGCAGTTATCCGCATTACAAAACGGAATCTGAGTTTGAATTTGAATTCCAGTAACTCGAAATAGCATTTATCCTACCTCGAAAAATTCTGTTCGTGAATTCAGTTTCAATCTAATGTGACAGACATCCGGGTCCTTGAGAAAAAGAAGTCAACCGCAGATTCACAACGCAACTCATTTCCACGTTTTACGACAGTTCTGCAGGTCGGGGTAAAGAGGAGGCATGTGCCGGGGTGTAGCAAGCGCAAATGCAGATTCATATACGTAATAAAAATAGTACCGGCACTGCTATATCTTAATCTTTACTGTACCACCACTTCTCACAAGTTGCCAGTACTCTGCTACTCAGAGACTAGCGTCACGCCAGAGAGGCAGGGCACCGCGCGCAGTACCGACAGTGTTGTTGAGACGCTTCTGTTGTTCCCAACACCCCTGCCGCCGTTCTCATGGTCAATACAGTAGCAACACTTTTATTTCTCCACTTCCAGCACTGCTTATACAGATCACCATATTAAGCGCCAGTCCAATGGATGCTTCCGGTTATTAGCACAGTACACAGAGACCGCTGTAGACGTGCAGCCGACAAGACGCATAGCACCTCAAACCTGCTTTATAACTTTACATTTAGATTGACACTGGGGTATGTGTATCGATGCATTCGTGTTGTGTTTTTTTTCTTCCCTGCCAATCAGGAGTCAGGAGCTGCTTGTGTGGATCTTCAGATTCAGTCATTATTGCCACAGTGAGGTTACAGCCAAGGCTGGACACCCTGCAGGAGTGTGTCCAATACTGTTTTACACTAATTTTTATACATTTTCTTATCGTGCAACAATATCTCGTCACTTATAAGCATCATCATTTCTTCAACCATTCACCATCGTTGTTTTCTCCCTTGATCAACACCCTTGTCAATCATCTCTTTTACTATTTCGTCCCTCGGCTGAACATAATGGTGGCATGACCATATGTCTAGTTGTGTTTTTTTAAACACTCAGCCGTGAAATTTTGCGAATCCCTTCCTTCAGTAGCAAACCTTGCATCGGTCTTTGTCAGTCACATTTCTGCACTGTCTAACACTCCCCCATTCGCCATTTTGAGTGTATCGCAGATGTAAACACATTTGCTTAATATTTCAGTGTTTTTTTCTATACAAAAATGTAATGTTTTATGTAATCAGTTATAGGCAATTTTCATTACCAAAACACGCTAGTAATGCAGGTGTTTAAGAAA
>JAODJW010000007.1:23334781-23354208 GCA_026777045.1 Hyperopisus bebe | reverse complement strand
CGGAACCCCCCCCCCCCCCCCCCCCGATCCCTGCAGATGCACATCCTCTCTGCCTTCTGTGTGCAACATTCATACAATGATATTTATGGTACGCCCTGAAAAAAGCACACGATGACACCCAACCCTTTTTTTTTTGCCTTGATTCTCCACTGATTTGTGTACCACTTAAATATGGGTGATTTTAACAGGAATCCTTCTGTTTCCGCAGTCATCCAGTTTGGCTTTGTCACTCTGTTTGTGGCGTCCTTTCCACTGGCTCCGCTCTTCGCCCTGCTAAACAACATCATCGAGATCCGTCTCGATGCCAAAAAGTTTGTGGCAGAGCTACGAAGACCTATAGCTGCAAGAGCAAAAGACATTGGTGTGTTAAGTGTGACATGAGTGTTAGCTGTTATTTAGGAGTAAGTGTGTTCAGGAAAGTTAACATTTTTTGACCCAGACATGGTGACCGCTTGTCTCAGTCACCATGATAATCAAGCAATCTGAGTCAGAATTATAAACAAGTGGCTCTTAAAGATTTAACCTCGACTAATCCTTGTCAATTTGTTTTGCGATTCTGTACATAATGCTGGTATTCCTCCAAAATTATTTTTTAAATGTAGTAGATTGTACAGTTTTCCTTTCAAAGCATTAGATTCCAGGACACAATAATGTAACTATAGATTTATGGTGTTTCCCCCTTTATACAACACTTCTCTGGACATCTGGGTCTTTTTAGTTGTTGCCTAGTTCAAGACGCATAATTTGCATGATATTTCCATGTCCAAATAGCGATTGGGATGACCCTCCTGCAATAATAAGAAGCAAATGTGAATTTAATCCTAAATCTAAAACTGAGTACTGACAATCTCTTCTTCTTATTTAGGTATCTGGTATAATATCCTAAGAGGGATTGGCAAAGTGGCTGTTATTGTGAATGTAAGTAATCTTTTTGAACATTTGGTATGTGTGGTTCAATTACTGGTACTTCTGTAGTGACTTGTTGGCAGTTTTAGTCTTCAGTTTAGTCTTCAGGCATTTAATTTTATACGCCGAAGACCGAAGATCGACATGCTGAGGAGGATTTATTGTAGAGAGACACTCAGGTTATGAATTCTCTCTCACTCTCAGACTGTAACAGAGAACAACAACATGCTCCTCTGTTCCTTTAAAGGCCTGCTGTCCTGTGACCTTGTATTAACACACAGAGCAGGCCTTTGTAGAAGTATAAATGTACAGCCATCCTAATCACTGTTTTCTTTCTTTTGTGTGGAATATTACCAAATATTCCTCCTTCAGGCAAAAATCACACCTTATATGGTCAGCCGTGACACAGCGCTGCTGGTGTCCTCTAAGCCCCACAATGGGCATATGTCCAAATAGACCATCCTAAGATCTCAATCTGCTTTATTTAATGACGAGTTTTGAGCAGTGGTAGGTGTTGGCTCCCCCTCTGGCTTACTGCTGATAGCAAAGGGACGGGGAATAGAGGAGAGACAGTTTACTAAGATTTGGAGTGTGATGTCACCAAGGGGAGAAATTCAAACATTTTAATCTAGACCAGCAGGACATGGTGAAAGAACATTAAAGGGTGCTGTCTAACTGCCTATTTCAACACAACAAAAAACACAACCAGAAAAAAGCCTGTGATTGACAGTGGGTGATAATCCCGCCCACCAGGGGTTCTGAAGCTGTATTTCTGACATTGCTGATACGCAACTCTGTGCCAGCTAACAATCCGTGATTCAGGAGAGGCCCGGCAGCACTCGGCTTTTCCTGGAATGCTGCCAACCCACCAGATTTTCCAGGCAAAAAAGCTAAATAAATGGAAACTCTATTGAGTTGTACTGGTACTATGTGAATTTCAGTCAAAAAATCCATACTGTACCCTTACTTTGTATTCTTTAGATGACAGTCCCACGTTCATCCAATGAACAAATGTTAGTTTGATGTTTAAGATCAGGTACCATAATCACTGAAATGCAGTGACCACAACATTGGGTTAAAAGAATAGTATTTTGCCTAGATAAGAACTCTCTTCTACAGCATTTTTGCCATATCAGTAGAAGATTATACTTTACCATCCACTTTGACATTAAAATCACTACATTGGTTTGCTGTCACCCTCAGGCATTCGTGATATCATTCACATCCGACTTCATTCCCCGCCTGGTCTACCAGTACATGTACAGCCCCGATGGCTCCATGCACGGCTTTGTTAACCACACCCTTTCCTACTTCAACATCAGTGACTTTGAAGAGGGCAAGGACCCTCTGGAGCCTCTGCACTTGGGGTACAGGGTGGAGATCTGCAGGTACAGGCCCCCAAGAGCGAGTTAAATGTGAAGTTCTACTCTTTGTTATAAGTCCTGTATGATTTGCATCATTTTGATCATAATTACGCAATGGCTAATTGCTAACAACAGACACAGATGCAGAACTACTGTAGGCACCAAACTGACAATTTAGTCCTATTGCAGTTTTTTAACTCTATAAAATTACTGCTTAGTCTTCCTGAAAGTCTTGGTTCACCGGTGTGTGTAATGTGCCTTCCAATGTTTCTCCAGGTATAAAGACTACAGGGAACCCCCCTGGTCGCAGACTCCCTATGAAATTTCTAAGGAGTTCTGGGCAGTGCTAGCAGCCAGATTGGCATTTGTTATAGTTTTCCAGGTAAGACCCCTCATGTTTATATGGAGGACAACCACCAAAGACTGCATAATGGTGAGGAAGATGTATATGTGTGCAATAAATATTAGTGTTGCTTTTAGTACCTCAGCTGTCTTGCATATGAATAAAGCTTTAGGGGTCTATTATCCCATCAGGAACGTAAGACAGAAAGCTTAAGACAAAAAGTTACCCGCTTTTTAATTAAGCATGTTCTCCCCTCGTCAATGCCCACCACACTCAAAACTCGAAAGAGAAGGTGCAGATGTGCAAGAAGTATCAATCCATCAAGCAAGAATAGGGGGTTACGGCCACAGTGATGTTGGCAGTAAGCAAAATGTGGAACGTGGGTTATTTCATTTACATTGTGACCCTAAATGAACATTTTTATTTTGCAAATGAAAGCATGATGGTAATCTACTACTATATATGGTCATTCTCACGAACATGAGAACCGTCATCAAACATGAAATGTTAGTGTTTGAATTTTGTGCAGAGCAATTGACAGTACTTTAACACAAGGATATTAAATAAGCTATAAATTACACGATTCATAATGATTCCTCTACCATTATTCCCAAAGGGGCACTACCCTTGCAGGTTTAAGATCTCAGAACACAAAACTATGTAATCAATTTAGAAACAGGATTAAATGTTTTTTAATCTTTGAACTTTGACACCCACAACAGACAATCAATTAGTATAACAAGGTGTACGTTCATTTCTTCAGTTGTTTTCTCTGGTTTATGGGGGCAGTACAGTGGCACATTGGTTTGCACTGTTGTCTCACACCTCTGGGACCAGGATTCAAGTTGCCTCCATGGCTCCATGTGGGAGGAGTTTGCATGTTGTATCTCATGTCGTCGTGGAGTTTTCCTCTGGGTTGCTTTCTCCTACAGTCTAAAAATGTGCTAAGGTAAAGTTCCCTAAATTGCCCATAGGTCTGCATGTGTGAGTGAATGGTGTGTGAGTGTGCCCTGTGATGGGTTGGCGCCCCATCCTGGGTTGTTCCCTGCCTTGCGCCCATAGCCTCTAGGATAGGCTCCGGACCCCCCACGACCTTGAATAGCACAAGCGGTTACAGAAAATGGATTGATGATATGTAATGGTAATGAGTTTGTGACAATATTGTGCTCCAGAACGAATCCATATACTTTACTTTTTTTCCTCTTCATAATAATTCTGTAAACAAGCATATATGCTTAACCAATAGATATGGTGTAAATTTTTGTATTATTAGCAGCATGGACTGAAAGTTTGGAATGCATTACTGATAAAATAATAATGCAATCGACTGCATAGTCCAAACAAGCTTTCATGATATAGTGTTGGCTACAATATCCTATTCTGTTGGGGACCCTTGACCTAGTGTATGTATGTGTACGAAAATATGGGACAATTTCAATCCCCTATTGGTTCAAATTGGAGCGGTTCACGATCCACCCAGAAACATGCGATGAATTCACTGTCGGTCAGTTTAAGTACATCAAGATGTGGGTGTATCTGTGTGTCTTACTCTCAGGGGAGCGCAAGTATCGGCACAGTGGCTTATATGCACCGTGGCTTATATGCAGCGTGGCTTAGGGCTGTAAGGACACACTACTTCCTTCGAACTCAGCCTAGCTTTTTCTCCAAGGTGTGCTGATGAGGCAGATGTCACTTGAATCCTGGCTAATGGAACTATAATAGTGCTTATACAGTATATACTTATATATTTCTATATTTAATTGTGTATTCTTATATAATTCTCATACAATTATATTAATTAACAGGAGTTTTGGATTGTAACATTTACATCAAATGATCACAATCAGTTCTAAATTTGTGCAGTGAGATTGCATTATTCTTTTTAATATACCTGGAAATAGTGTGTACAGTGATTTTATTGTGATTTTTGTGGTGGCTAATTCTTTGTAGTCTTTACATTCTGTAGTGTATTTAATGACCAGAAAGGAACAGGACTTCTGACTAGTTGGAATAATTAAAAATGGAGTCTGTGGTGTAATAAATGTATTTAATGGCATTTAAATTTTCAAAAATTCACAGTAAGAATTTTTCGCTAAATAAGGTGAATCAATAGTAATATTATGTTATATTATGTTCAAAGGTTGTACAAGTTAAAAATACCTGAATCTTCCATAGTTCTCAGAGAGTTGACTGTGTGTTTCCTGAATCTTTTATTTTTGCCATATTTTTAGCACTGCAAGTAGAATTTCCTATTGCTCTCGGAACAAGAGGAGGTACAAGAGGATTATTGTGACTGAACAATCTTTTCTTGTTTAGAACGTTGTCATGCTGATGAGTGACGTGGTGGACTGGCTGATTCCAGACATCCCCAAGGACATCAGTGTGCAAATCCACAAGGAGAAGATCCTCATGGTGGAGCTCTTCTTGAAGGAAGAGGAGGGCAAGATGCAAAATTCAGATAGCATGGCTATGCGGGCCGATAAAGACAACTGCAATAACCACAGCTCGGTGCCCCACTCAGAGTCTACCCCGAATTCACACGGAAGCGTCTACTAGCATCCATCCGCATGTCTGTTTATCTGTATGTCTTTCACTAGCCCATCGGTGTCCTTTAATGTAGACTGGACATTCCACAGAGGGAGTCTTATCCCCAAGGAAGAAGTCGGAGCAGGACCTGTAACTATCACAAAACACCATGCATTTCTTAAGTACTCCCACCACAGAGCACGGCAGATGCTGTAAGCACATTTTAAACAGTTAGTGAATGTGCATTTATTTGTACTCTTTATAAAATGTCCAATACAGAGAAAAATATTTTATTACTCAGCTGGTCATTTTTTCTTTTTCAGTCCTTCTGCAGTTTGTGTGCCTCTTTTCCTGATATGTATTTCATGCATTCTCAAGCCATCCTTACAATAAAACAAATTAATTTGTTTTATATTCAGTTCATGTCAGGTTTATGTGTGTCTAAATTACGAGAAATGATTTATCTGGGAGTAATGAAAAAACAACTCCCAAACGTTTTCTCACCCCAAACGGCATTCCTAAGAGTGCAATTGCCCCCGACAAAGCAGTAGGTGGGAGTGCTGGAGACACAGAGAGTCATCGTCACCAAGCCATAGCCAGGAAAAGGATACAGTGAGGAGTCTGTCAGGTTTCACCTTTGGTCATGGGCTTCCTGTCCGCTTCTTTCATTACATCTGTGCCACCTGGAGGAACCTCTTTGTGAAGGATAGTGTTGGGTCTGGAGCTATTGTAGACCTGTGCGGATGCCATGCCACTGTCTATCTGTATTTCCTCATACAAAGTCGTGTTTTTATTATTTTTTTAATATAACACCATTTCTATGTAATACAGATGGTTAGATGTATCCACTCACACAATGTCTAATGGATAAATTTATTTGTATGTAGTGAGACTAGGAGAATGAGTTTATGAAGGAGGAGGAAATCAGCTAGGCTTGTATGTATATATATATATATATATATATTTAAATCTGTAGACTTTTCTGTAGCATGTAGATATTTACTTAGCATTTTCAGTATACTTGAAGCTTTAACTTCAAATCACTTGTGTATTATCTGTATAGTTCTTGTAACATTCTAACAGAATATGATGGTATTAAAGCTTAAAGAATATTCAAAGTGGTGCACAGTATAAATCTTTTTATAAGCTCTGTTTTATATGTACTCTTCCTGTAATTTCATAAATATGATGGAATATTCATAGAGGCCTTTCGCAGTCCATCTTAGATTCAAAGTAACCGACTCGTTTCAAAACATTAGTTTAATGGGTGGATTGGCTTCCAAAACATCATTCCAAGAGTGTATCCAGTAGCCTCTTTCCTTCAGCCTGCACTTGCCAACAGTATGAAATTTCCTTGTAATATTCACAGGTATGAAGCCCTATGGCCAGGACACTAATAGAAGTCTGTGAATGAACTGGCTGGACTCACTTAATGCTTATCCTTTCTAAATGTTTGAAATTTTATTTTAAAAAATAACTTGCTTTGGAAATTCTGCATTACATTTATATGCATTGCCAACATACATAATGTGTGCCTGCATCATAAATGTTTTGCAGCTTGGGGGGTGGGGAATCATACAATTTTTGATTTTTGTTTTATATATATATTTTTTTTTCCTTTGATCATGCTGTCTGCTATAAGGTCTTAATATGATATCACCATGCATGTAAGAATCATTGTCAGTTTATTTTGGAAAACTAATACAAAGACTAAGTGAAAAAAAAAGTATAAATCCTACTGAACGGAAATAAAAAAAAATTATAGGAGCATTATTTTCAACAATGACATGATTTGTATAATGAAAATGTGCAGAGTGATCTTAGTCCATTCTTGATGCTTCCTATTCTGTCCAGAACATTACGTAGAGTAACATTACAATGTACTACTATGCACAGAACTTTACATTTAATATAACCTCCACATTTACCTAACTTTTCATTTTATTTGACTTGTGTCTCTCCAGCGGACAATGAACCTGGAACACCTTATATGAACTCATTCATCCATACATTGAAAAAGTATAATTTCATAGAAATGTTATAGTTTATTTTGTATTGATACAGATTTTGTCATTATATACATCCTTTTGATGGGAAATAACCCCCAAGAATAAAAATGTAATTTAAAAGTAATTTTGGTATTTTGTTTTTATTTTAACTATGAATCTTCAACCCTTTAAATATCTTATGTAGAAAAAGGTCAGAAAGGTCAGTATGATGTATCATTTTAATTTATTTATGCATTGTTGTGCCGTACATTTTTTCTGTTTAAGAAAGCCTACTAGCCTAACATTTTTATTTGTGGAATATTGCTCTACTTTCTTTAGTGCATTTACGTGTTTCTGTGTTTTATTTATTTTTGTTGCCAATATAGCCACCTTATTCTTGGTCCTGACTTCTTGTCGGTACCCCAATTTTATCAAAACCAAATACAATCCTCAAGGTTGTTGAAGATATTTAATGTAAGATTTAAAAAGCCTCGGGTTAAGCCTCAAACCCACAATAGAGGAGACACTTGGTTTGCAGCCATCTACTTAACAAATTCAGCCACACAGCAGCCTGGGGAGCAAAGGAACACACTAGGTACAGAACAGAATGCAAACCAAGGGAAACATCAGGAAAATAGGATGGCTAGTGACACCTGCTGGCCAAATGAGGAAATGACAGACAATGGGGCAAGACCAGGTCCAATCCTGACATATACGCTATATGTACAAAATTATTGGGACACCTGGCCATTACACCCACAGGAACATCCCATTCTAAATCCATAGGTATCGATATGAAGTTGGTCCCCCCTTTGCAGTTATAACAGCTGCCACACTTCCGGGAAGGCTTTCCAGAAGATTTTGGAGTGTGTCTGGTATTTTTGCCCATTCATCCAGATAAGCATTTGTGAGGTCTGAGCACTGAGGTTGGACATGAAGGCCTGGCTCACAACCTCCATTCTAATTCATCCGAAAGGTGTTTGATAGGGTACCCAGATTCAACCATCAGACTGCCAGACAGAGAAGCGTGATTTGTCCCTCCTCCGAACACCAGTGGCAGTGTGCTTTACACAGCTCCATCTAACTCTTGACATAGCACTTGGTAATATGATTCTTGTAGGCAGCTGCTCAGCCATGGAAATCCATTCCATGAAGCTCAATGCCAGAAGTCTGGAACT
The DNA here is from genome assembly GCA_026777045.1 of Hyperopisus bebe. Classification (NCBI taxonomy): domain Eukaryota; kingdom Metazoa; phylum Chordata; class Actinopteri; order Osteoglossiformes; family Mormyridae; genus Hyperopisus; species Hyperopisus bebe. The sequence continues at coordinate 23,345,903 of JAODJW010000007.1, read as the reverse complement.
CTGCAGTTATTAAGTCAACAGAGTACTGGCGACTTATATGCACTATGCACCACAGCACTCGGTGACCCCGCTCTGTTACTTTACACAGTCTGTCTCTTAATGGCTGATTTTCCATTGTTCCTGAATGCTTCCACTTCGCAATAATACCACTTACAGTAGACTGTGGAATATCTAGCAGGGAAGAAATTTTGCAAATTGACTTTTTCTGTAGAGTTATAACAGGAGAATCACCAAATCTGCATGCGCATGTGTTTCATTTTATATCCCTGTGGAAATGGGTCTGAAAGAAACACCTGAATTCAATGATTAAGAGATGTGTCCCAATACTTTTGTCCATATAGTGTATTTCATGAACAGATATTTTCCCAACAAAGTTCTTTTATGCATTCAAATCTCTGTTATGGTGTGTCTATAATGTTTGCAGCAATTATAAACGTTTTGCATAATATATAGTCTCCTAAAAGTCCAGTTGCAGCCATATCCAGCAGCCGCTAAATTCATATATGATATATAATATATATTAAAGTTTTGAAACTATCAACATTCCTACATAACAATGTGTTACATGACATATGCAAATATAGAAATTTTCAGTATGAGTTCAGATGTCATGTATAATGCTGCCCTTACCCTACAGAAGGTGTTTTTACGTTGGTTGCAGAAACATCTTTGCCAATCATAACTGTCACATGTGGAACTCAGCAATTAAAACCTTTTGCTTTTGGTCTTTGTGGGAGTGTAAACTGACTCCCCTTTGTCACCGACAGTGAGACTGACATTCGGTTAGCAACTGAAACATACATAAATTACATTTTTTGAAAAGGAAGTCAAGTGAATAGGAAGGGAAAAACCATTATGGTCATATGGTTGTAATGAATGTACTGCAAGGCTATAGTTCAGCTTACCAAGTACGTGACTGTTAATGCGTTACGTTTTAAGTGGTATAAATAATAAATGCACATTAGCACTATAATCACAACTAACAAACAGTAAGCCATTAATCCCAACAGCTGTACAACACAGAATTAATAGCAATGAACAACATAGACATGAGAGTAGCACTTGTTTATCGAAATCCTTTCCATTGAGATTTAGCATCGATATATGCAGGATTGATACAGGATCGATACAGAAATTTAAGTTAAACAGATTTTATTTAGCTGTAGAATAACCTATATAGAAAGAAATACCTTCCATTGAGCAAACATTCCTTAAGGTTACAACGTTATTTAAAACTCAAACATTTATTGGCAGAGCATGTAGTTTTTCCTTATGTCCAACATAATATACTACACAATAATTGTAAAATTATCTTCATAAACAGTGCACATTATCAAGTAAAATGTAGCAGATACCAAAAAAAATCCACCAAACTGAATAAACAATAAACCACTATTGGCACCACAGAGGACATCCAGTCTGTTTGTGGATGAGCCTCCCAGCTGAATCTACAGCAAGACCCTTCTCCATTTAATGGATGTTAAACCAGAAACCATTTGATCACACAGGGATACTTTAATTTGATATTGACCAAAAAGTATGCGATATCTTTTTTTATTTTGGACATGTCCCCTTATTAAATTATGAATAGGCATCTGGTGGTCCTGGTTTTGTGTGCCACATCAGTCTCTGAGAGGGTCACTGACTGTTGGGCTCTGATGGTGAAGAGTGGCTTGGAAACCACCTGCTACTTACCACAAACTTGAAAAATTATTCATTTTTATGAAAAACTCCAGAAAAATACAAAATGTACAGTAAACCATCAATTTACTGATTATTTATTAAACCAAAAGAAATAGTGATATACAATACAATACATTAAAAAAAAAAAAAACATTTATATTACAATGTTATGACAGATGAAAGATGAACGGAATGAAAGAAAAAGTTGAGAACTGAACCAGCAGGTGGCAGCAAAGCAGTTGTGAAAAAGCTGCTGTCAGGGGTACAAAGCACTGACTGAACAGGTTGCCAGCAGATAATCCAAACCAGCAGATCAACTTCTCTATGTTTAACTGGCTCTCATGGAATGACTGGGCAGACTGAGCAGGGCCTCACTGCAGTTAATAACCATTAATTTTACAGTCATTCTGCTCCACAAAAGCCCCCCCCCCCCCCCCCCAGCTTCCTCTGACCAGGGGAGATTCATGCACAGAAAATGACTACAGGCATGGTCCCTTCGTTGTTCCCGTCTTTGGTGCCCCTGTGCGTGTCTGCATTTCCTGTAATTTGCCGCTTGTTGTCTGAGTTGTTTTCCTTGGTCCCGACTCCACGGCTTATGTAGTGCAGCATCCAAAGCCTGCTCCCACATACATCAATGTGTTTGTCAGTCACACAGATCACATCTAAACCTTAAGAACACAAATACTGTGGACAAATGGAAATTCACTTTAGCAAGATACTAAATGATACCTGAAAATAGTATGACTTAATTGTTTATTTTTAACCATTAAAAGTTCCATTATATGTGAATCGGTGTTCATTACTTAATTATATCCAAGTAAAAGTCCAAGGGCCTAAACACTTGACAATATTACATGTAAACAAAAATATGACTTCTTATAAGGTTAACATCATGTGATAACTTCCTGACAGGGGGTTAAATGCTTTGGCCCAGTGAAAACTCCATTCTGCATGACAGTAGATAAGGTCTGAATGTCACATAATTAGTTACCTGCCTGGCCCAAAGTTGTTTTCACCTTCAAATCCACCCAGGAACATTGCACAAAACTCAAGGGGTTAAATGCATTGGGCCAGTGAAAACTCAGGATGACAGTAAATGATGTCTGAAAATTATATTACTTGTTACCTCCCTTGCCTGGCATTGTTTCCATTTTCAAATCTACCTGCTCATATATACATTAGTTTTCATGTTAGGATTTCCAGGCAGAAGACCAAGGGCTGAGACACCTTAGGCCACTGAAAACTTCTCTTCTATTGCAAAATATGACACCTAAAACTCATATAACTTGTTCAGTGATCACTTGACAATGTATCAATTATAAATATTATGGTTTATCTTTTGTCTGGCCCAGTGTATACTTCACCTTTAAATCCTCCTGGAAGCCTTGTTCATGTATACATAGGTTGATATTGTTTGTAAACTTTCAGATAAGGGGCCAAAGGAGCCAGTTAAACTTATTTCTGAAAAATATGACAGCCTGTGATGGGTTGGCGCCCCATCCTGGGTTGTTCCCTGCTTTGCGTCTGTAGCCTCCAGGATAGACTCCGGACCGCCAGCGACCATGAATAGAATAAGCGGTTTCAGAAAATGGATCATTGGAAAATATGATGGCTGGAGGAAACATCACTTGTTACTTGTCTTTTTGAGAGGAAAACAGCATCTATATATTTAAACTAACATTTGTTCAATTCAATTCCATTTTATTTGTATAGTGCAGTTTCATAACATTACATTGTTTCAAGGCGCTTTACATTATCTCTGCCCAAAGCCCCCAGTGGCAAGGAAAAACTTCCCAGTAATAAGAAACCTTGGGAGGAACTAGACCCAAAGGGGGAGCCCATCCTCCAGCGGCCAGCAGAAGAAGTTAAACGAACAAGATGGCAAAATTCTAATTTACACTGTCCAAATTTTAAGATTTCGTCTCAAAGTGGGGGGCAGGGAGGTGATGGCAGGGAGGTGATGGCAGGCATGTGATGGCAGGCATGTGATGGTGCTGCTTCAGATGGCAGGATGAACAGTGGTACAGCAGTAGCGAAGGAAGGAGAGATGTCACAGGAACAAAAGCGGGCAGGCCGGAAGGACGTCACCGGTAGTAGAGGTGTCACAAGCAGCATGATAGACAGAATATCTTGATTTTTTTGGGACTGCAGACAGCACACCCCAGGAAGGGTAGGGGAAATAAAAGTTGCATTAATGAAAGTAGGGGAGACTAGAGGAAGTGCAATTGGCTGGGTGAGTGCAATATGTCAGCTCCTGCAGACATGGCTAAGGCATGGCTAAGGTAGGCAAGTGGGAATGCAGGCATGGGGAGTCCCTGAGCATCAGCACTCCAAGTCCACGAGGGAGCATCGAAACATAGATCTGAATCAAGCAGGGCACCAAGACCTCTGATCACTGTGTTAAGCTGAGTAGGAAGACCATCATGGTTGAGGTTGTGAAACTCATTTTGAGCAGCCTTAGAACCAACTACTGTACCACCACTTCCATTTTTTCTGTGTTTAACATAAGGATTTTTTTTGCCATCCAACACAGATGTCTTCTAGCCCAGAGAGCTGGGATGCATCATCTGGTTTAACAACACCAGCAAAGACATACAGCCACGATCAGAAGCCACAGGCAAATCATTTGTTACTCTTACTAGGGCTGTTTCTGTCCTATGGTTTGGTCTGAAGTCAGACTGATATAATTCATTAGCATTATTTTCTGTAGCGGTGATAAAGACGGTGATAAACACTAACTTTTTTAGGATGTTTGAAATGAAAATATGATTTGTGTATTTTTCAAAAGAAGTTGCAGCCAAGAGGCCATGCAACGTACTGTTTGGACTGCCTATAGCTCAGCTGTACAGAAGGGCAACACTAGCCAATAGTCCTCCTGATAGAGCGCTTTTCCAAAAAAAATTATCTTTTGAACGACTGGTGTTTCACTACAAATGCTTCGATTTTTGCATATAGCAGACTCACCACTGCATCTTTCTCTTGCATGCTGACATTCAGCAGCGTTTAACGTCTACTAAAAATTCAAATCTGCCATTCGGACAGAATCAGACGGTTCTTTCATTACTTGACCCTTTTCTGCCAAAAACTGCCCTATCTCTTTCTGGAGGGAAAAAAAACATTGCAGCGCAGTCCCCCAACTAAGCTATCTAACGAGACTGTGGTAAATTACATCTCTATACTCGGCCTCTATGTCAGTACGAAATTACTAAAACTGGCAGTGGTATGGGGCTTTAATTTAATAATAAAGTTTAAATTAATAGCTTTCACCACCATTGTGATCAAACTGCAGACAACTTGCACAAGACTTGTTAGTGAATTAAGCTGTGAAGTGCTCAGTCTCACAGATAAGATATTATATTAGCTTTGACAGCCTGAGGTTCGGGAGGACCCCGCTGCTCACACCTTTGGTGCTTGGTTGAGAGATCTGCTGGAGCAGATCTCCTTGCCCGAAGATGGGCACCTTGCTGAGGAGGTACGGCAGAATTTACCAAGGCTGAGGAGAGGGGTGGCTAAAACGATGATGAGGTAGGTGGCACTGGACTGTGGACTGCCTTCTCCCTGGCTCCAATGAAAGCCGTGAGTAAAAAGAAGAAGCGGAAGAATCATGGAGGGGCTGATTCCTCGGGAATCCCATTTGTACCCGACGCGAATTCTGCTTGCTTCCCTGTAGCTCCTAGTGGGGTTTGCCTCATGGTACTAGACCCAGCGGTGTTTGTCACACCCGGGTCACCAGTTCCTACCTCTCCCTAGCCAGTGTCCCAAGACGCACGCCCTTCTCATGCCCATCCCAGAAGCAACCCTCCCAGTGTGCTCCATCTCCCTAGCCCCAGTGTCTGTGGCTTGTTTCCCCGCCCTGTCCCCATGTTCACCTTTGGTCCCCCTTGCTTCCATTCGACAATCGCATGCAATCCCCCTGGCTCCAGCTCGACAGTCGCCTGCAGTTCCCCCTGCAGTGACTCGTCAGTCGTCTATGATCCCTCCTCCGACACCTCGTCCCCCAGCTCCACCTCATCTGTTGCTGGCGCCTCTCCGGCTGTGGCTTCGCTGTCGCCTGTAGCAGCTTCTTCTCCCTCCTTGCCTCCTCTGGTGTCCCCTCCACCTTCCTCCTTGCCACCTCCGGTGTCCCCTCCACCTTCCTCCTCGCCACCTCCGGCGGTCGCTCCGCCTTCCTCCTTGCCCCCTCAGGTGTCCCCTCTGCTTCCTGCCTCAAAGTCGCCGAGGGTCCCTCCGGCTTCAGCCTCATGGTCGCCTGTGGCCCCTGCTGCTCCTGCCTTCTGCTTTTTGGTTCCCTCCTGGTCCCTTCCCTCCCCCGGTCTATTCGCAAATCTATTCACAAATTGGCGTCACTTTTAATACATGACTCATGACTTCAAATAAAATGCTTGGTCGAAATAAAAATTTTGTAAATGTTTAATTTAGGCTACTTTTTATTAATTTAACAGGCACTTTTATTCAAAGTGAACTACAAGTAAAAAAATAACTATCCACAAATCCAAGAAGCCTTGCATCATTAACGGTGACATATTCTGATAACCGTTTTTAAATGCATATCCATTTTGTCTAACAACTTTGCTATCCAAACACCCTGACAGTAATGGTGGAGAACAAATAAAAATTAATGAGGGAAACTCTTAGTGTAGGCCTAGCTCAAGTTTGTGTTAGAACAACTGTCAAGACAAAATTCAATGACACTAAATAAAATTTTAGACAAATATCACACATTTTCTTTCTCCTGTGGTCACAACTTCAACTAGCAAAACTAGCATACTAGCAAAAAACTAATTAAGCTCCAATACCAAATTACGAAGCCAGCACCGGGCTGGGTTTTAAGAAGAACCCAAAAGGCTGGGTCATAAAACTTATCCAAATATAGGGTTATTTTGACCCAGTTCTGGGTTATTTTTAACTCTTTTTTTTTCGTTACTGTATAAGATTTGGTTTGTTTGTTTTATGTGTTATATATTAGTTTGCGCTTTCTTAATAAAATCAACTACTTATTAGTCTAATGATTAAAAAAACCGAAGAACTATTCATTAATGACAAACTAATTAAAAATCAATCTTTATTAATATCGAAGCTTCTTCTCAGCTTGCTTCATATATTCTAGCATGTTTGTATACCTGTATTACATAACAAAACAAACACAAAACAATACACTTTACAAACATTTCACAAATCAGAAACAACACCTTATTCAAAGTAATGTACCACACATTCTGAAAACTGTCACATCTACAGTTAGAGAAGTATGATCCAAGTGCAGGCTGTGGATGAGTAGACCCCTTGCAGTGGCATTATTATGGGGAACATGCAAACAGAGAACAATAACTGAACAGGGAGCACAGGACTAAGAGATGCTAATGTACACGACCAACAGAGGAGTAAATGCAAGGCAGCTGTGGCTGGTTAACAAGAGGGCAGGAATAAGAGGTAAGTTGTTGAGGAGACAGCTGAGTTCAGACCAGGGCTGGAGTCATGGCAGGGACCAGAGCAGGAACCAGGGTAGGAACAGGTGTGTGCCACCAGGACTTCCAGTCTGGACACCACAGGTGCTGGGGAACCTGTTGGGTGAAAGAAGAGACAGGGGTAGGAACTAGGACCAGAAAACCCCGAGGGGCCTGCAGGACAATAGGGTTCAGAGGTGACATGACGGCCACGAATGACATGTCCCCGCCTCCCTTTTTGGGAGACAGATACTCAGCCCACCACCTTTTTGGCCGATGGCCTTTCCTGAGCCTGGGACGGGTGTGTCCTGGGGTCTGAGCATGGACCCACAGGGTGGAACTCAAGGGGGGAAATACCCAGAGGGTTCCACTCAAGTTCTTCTAGGAGGCCGTCTTCCTCTAGCCTAGTAATGGCCAGAGAATTGGCCATGGGGCCAGCAACCACTGAAGAGGCAGTTGTACGACTGGTGCCATTCAGAGTGTCTGGTGTCAGGCTGGTAACGGCCTCCAAGCAGCGACAGTAAGATGGGGGTCTGGACAACCGGCAGCAGTTTTATGGTATAGTCCAGCAGAGGCGAGACATGTACTGGTGAGAGTTCAGGTGGAAAAGTAGACCTCGCCTCCCAGGACCCCACCGCACCCCCCTCCCTATGACTCCCTCCTGTGGGGTCACAGAAACACCTGCAAGGGCTATGAGGAGGGGGCATCAATTCCCCAGAGTTAGGGTCCCAGATCTGGACTGAGCCGGTGGACGCTGGCGAAGCAGTTGCGGTCAAGCAGGCAGGAGCCGACAAGGCAGTGGCGGCCACGGACAAGCAGGCAGGTGAGCAGGCGAGAGCAGGCAGGTGAGTAGGCGAGAGCAGGCAGGTGAGTGGGTGAGCAGACAGGTGAGCAGGCGAGAGCAGGCAGGTGAGTAGGCGAGAGCAGGCTAGGCTGCAATGGAAAGCTCGGCAGGAGCTGTCTGGGTGATGGTCGCAGACAGGCAGAAGGCGACTTCACCTCCCAGGACCCTGCCGCACCCCCTGCCCAATGGCCCCCTCCTGGGAGGTCCCAGAAACACTCGCAAGGGCGACCTGGACCAAACGGGCAAGGCAGCCACAGGAACCAACGAGGCCACAGTTGCAGGCGAGCAGGCAGGAGTCAACGCGGCAGCGACGGCTGAAGGGCTGCAGGTGAGCTGCAGGTGAAAGTATTTGGAAGTACAACTTAATGAATAAGTTTCTTTTTTATTATTCCATTTGTTTTATCTAGTGTGCAACAAGGAAAACCGAACAAGTAGAAATGCCTTTATTTTGAAAAAGATATTTTCGTTTTTATTTAACTTTGTAAAATATTAAGCTGTTTTGAAAAAGTACTGTACAAGTTGTAAGGATCAGGCTTCGTCCTTGCAGGTTTCCCAGTACAGGGGTAAACTCTGCCAGACACAAATGATTTATTTCACTGCTTCATGCAACAAGACCATCATTAAAGAGGAAAAAAACAAGATTAAAACAGTCTGAAAAACCACAGCATTGCCATAGCCACGAGACCATATTTTTTTCTATCCCTGAGGCGCCACAGTCAGAGCAAGAGGACTGGAACCTCCTTTGACCCCGTAATGTGACTCAGGATACTGTAAGCCAATCATCACACATCCCTCCCACACTCAAAACAAGGGCTGTCGTCAGACAGTAACAAAAAGAAAACATTACAGTACCCAAGTTTCTGTGCGATAGCAATGTGAAGAAGAGTCACAAAAATGAAAGCAAAATAAAGACAGTAGTATACCCTCTAGCATTTTCAACTGATCTATGACCATTTCCCCACATTACATAACCAAAACAGTTTTCTTTTTCCTTCTACATTAATCCTCCAAACTTGCTTGGAAGATACTGGAACAACAGTACCCCAAGTGCAAAACACTACATATTGTTAACTCACAAAGAACATCCACACTTGCAAGTCAACAGGCTGCTAAAAACTAAGCCATGATGACTGTGGACCTAGTCCTTCAAAAACAAAATTGTATAAAGCCCTAGAAAGGGAGAAGAAAAAAAACACTTTAGTACTCAAATTGAGAAGCAAAATAAGGATTCATCACCTGTTAACCTCCCAGTCACATGTAACCCTGGGTGTGTGGTAGAGTTGGATGTCTTGAGACCACTTTTACGCTGTCTTGGTCTTGTCACAGTCTCGACGGTCTATGGTCTTGGTCTTGTCTTGGTCTCAGATCCCTCGGTCTTGGTCTCGCTGTTTCAGATCGACATAGTGGTTGGGAGATTTGGAGTGAAATGTATACATGACACACAAAAGTCAGTAACAAACTGAAAATCCCTGTCTGAGACCAGGTGTGTGGAGGCCTCATAGTCAAAGTCCTGCAGTCAAAAAATCATAACACCAAGTCACACATTGCAGGCATCCGTATGCACTGCAAAGGGCTTCTCAAAGTCAGGCAAAACAAGAACTGGAGCTCTGATTAAATTCTGCTTTAAGCGATCAAAAGACTCCTTACAGTCAGTGAACCACACAAAAGGGGCATCCTCCCACAGAAGGGCAATTGTTGGCTCAGTGATATAGGCATAGCCTAAGATGAACCTATGGTAGTAGTCCCAAAACTACCATACATTTTTAACTGTCTTTGGTATGGGAAATGTTTTGATTGGCACCACCTTACCCTTATCAGTGCCAATGCCCTCTGGAGTTATCAAGCAACCCAAGTAGCATAACTTTGGTGTACAGAACTGCCATTTAGCCAGCGTCAAGGAAAGACCAGCATGTGCAAAACATCCCAACACCATGGCAAGGTCTAACAGGTACTGGTTAAAGTTCGGCATGGCAATGACAATGTAATCCAGGTAGGCCATGCAGCAGTTATGTCTTACTAAGACGGTATTCACCAATCTTTGAAATGTTGCAGGTACATTTGACAAGCCAAAAGGCATGAATTGAAACTGGTAGAAACCCCTGGTTGACATGAAAACCGTTTTTAGTCTTGAAGCCGGTGTCACTAGCACCTGCCAGTACCCCCATGCATAGTCTAGAATGGAAATAAATTTACCATGTGCTTAAAAATCAAGAGAATCATCCACCATTGGTAGTGGGTAGGGGTCTCTCACTGTAGCTTTATTCACTTTTCTAAAATCCATGACTGTCACAACAGGGGAGGTCCAGGGCCCTAAGGCAGGCTCAATAATGTCATCCTCTGACATTTTTGAAACCTACTCCTCAGTACTCTTCCTTTTCCCGGGGGAAGCACAGTATGGAGGAACACACACTGGGTTTTGCTGTCCCAGTATGTATTATGTGTTCTACCAGTGAGGTATGGCCCAGCTTTCCCCCAAAAACATGAACAAAGTCTCCCAACAGGTGCACCAGTTTTTATTTGTCTGCTGGAAGCAGGGCTGCTTGTTCCACCATAGGGCCCATATCAGTTTGCGTATCCTTAAAGGTCGGGCAAGCTACATGGCCTTCCAGATCTGCCAACTGGCCAAAGCTCGACACTTTCTGCAGCCAGGTGAATATGAATGTCAGACTAAATCATGAATTCCGTTCCCAAAAGAATAGGACAAGATGGGTTTGGGATTACTGCAGTGCGGTAAGTAAATGGTTGCTCCAGTAACTGAACACACAGCCACACAACTCCAGATGGGAGTGCGCTGCTTTGAATCAGCCAACTCAAGCAGGAAAAATTTCCAAGGGAGAACAACGTCCTCTGCACCTGACAAGTCTGGATGGATGGACTGCTGTATCAAGGGTTGCCTTCAGTGAAACCAGATTGAGGACCACCATTGATGTCAGTGGAGTACTCTCTACCCTCCTTTTGCCGTTCTTCACAAAATTGACTGTGTGAGAGCCATTCACTTGTTGTGCCCTTGTCCCTCCATTCTCCTTTCCACTCTATTCTCTAACATCACAAGTTCTTTGAAAACTATGTGGTCTAGCACTAGAGTCAATTCCTAAGGCCCCCAGAAGTGTTCCAGGTCTCTTGACTAAACTTTGGACTTGCAGCTTCCCCC
>JAODJW010000007.1:23297715-23333142 GCA_026777045.1 Hyperopisus bebe | reverse complement strand
TAGGGGTTTTAGGGGTGTTTTGGGGGTTAGGGTTAGGACTATCGATTAGCACTACATTAGCCTAACCCGACAAAGTAGCTCAACCCCTTTCAGATCAGCGACCAATCGGTCATTTAGAGACAGGCATGCATTCTACGGCAAAAGGGAATGCCTTTTTCGGCATAACACCGACACGCGCTGCGAGAGGAGCACTCGGAGGTGCTCTGGGCTTCACCGGAGGACGGCGCTCGCCGCACCTCCGCTCCTCCGCTTCGCTCCCAGGTGGAGCTGTTGAGCCCAAAGCAGGAAGCTGGATACTGGGAGAGCCGGAAGAGGAGGCGTAAGGAATCCGTTCGGCAGCCGAGAAAATCTCCCTTCGCATTACCTTATTGTTTTAAAATAAAAGCGATTCTCACGAGTCCCTAAGAGAGGGTCCTCGGCAGCAGAGGCAGGTCTCAGGGTGAGTATCGGGCTGGTGCCGCATATTAAGCGCTGCGGCTGCGTCAGCCACCTGGAAAACGGCGAGAAACCGAGAAGAATCCGAGCGAGCTGGAAATGCTGAGCAGGAAATAACGTGTCATTAAATCGGTCTTTTTCTGTGGGAATTTAGCTTTCTCTTGAAATGTAAGTGCTGTTAAACACTCGTCAACTGTTCTGGCGACCTTTTGCTCCCATCACTTGATTGCATATTATGTCTGCTTTGTGATGGGTTTATATTTATAGTTAAAAACCTTGGTGAGACTGGCAAATCTCGTTTGTCTCCAATACCCCGTGAAGATGACCTCTTTAAATTGTGGGCGATTTTAAATACCATCGTAAGATTCATGTATTCGTGGCGGGCTAACTTTGACATAGTTTGTTTTTCGGTTTTTACTTGCATATTACTAATTTTCGTATTCATCCGGAACTGCCGGGACGCCTTTAATTGTTTAATTTTAATTTATACACATTTGTTATACACATTTAAATTTAAATATCGTATTTGTTTATGGCGATTGGGCCTGTACTCCCCGTGTACTTTTTTTTTAATAAAACAAATGGCAGGCTGGCAGCAGACAGGAGTACAGCTCCTTTTGTGTTGTGATGTGTATGTATGTGTGTGCAATAGACACACATAGATTATGTTATATAAAATATAATGATTAAGTATCTTAGCATAGTGCTCGCAGCTGGGTGTGGTGCATAGCGATAGTAAGAGGCGCAGGGTACACACGTTGGAGGCTGATCTCGGAACAGCGGAGGGAGCCATGCATTTCCCCCCCTCGGTTCCACTATATTTGAGCATCATCTGATCTGCATGATTGGTGGGTTTGCAGTTGATTAATCTAATGGGTCTGCTTCTTGTCGGATCTCTACGATGGGAGGCTGATCAGGATGGCTCATGATGCTCACTTCGGGCAGATGTCTGACTGACGCTGCCGGCATTCCTGGAGCCCTTTTATCATGAGATCTTCGGAAAGGGATGGACTGAATGTCCCTCATTATAATATTGGTTCACTTCTGCTTCTAAATGACATCGCTTATGTGCAGGCGTATTATGCTTAATTCGTTTTTCATGAGGAAGTTATAACGGTGCATAATGTAATGTTAATGTCTACCGAGGTGCAGTGCAAAATAATTACAACTAGCACTTCTTATGTTTGTGACTTACATATGTATATTCTGTTTATTACTTTTATAAACCGGTATTTTGTCTTAGTGTATGATCCACATTTCTTAGAACAGAGATTGATAACCTGGGAAATATGCTTAGCTTGTTTCCTGTATGTCCCTTTCTACAAGATAGGTTTAGCTTGCCATAAGTTTCCCCTGCTTTAATTACTTCCTTCTTATCTCCTTTCTACAGATGTGGAAAGCAGCAGCTGGTCAGTCTGTCAACGTTTCTGCTGACAACGGTGGAGATGATTGGGAAACAGACCCAGATTTTGAGGTAACAACCAAGCTGCACGTTAGAAGGTTCTTAATATTGTCAGTCTGCCTGCCGGTCCCGTAAAACTTCTCGAGCAATGTTTCCTAACCCGGTCCTTGGCGACCCACAGATGGTCCACATCTTTGTTCCCTCCTAGCTCCTATCTATGGGTTCCCCTGGAACGGTTTGGGAAACACTGTTCTAGACTGTGATTTTGTACTGGAAGATCTAGAGATGAGATGAATGGATTCCTTGCTGGTGACTCTGTATACCCACTGCGAATTCAGTAACGGCAGCTTTGTGCAGTTTTACTGTGTTACTGGTTACTGTAGCTCTTCAATGTTTAAGCATCACGCCGTCTGCGTGCCTCGTGGTTTTGCAGTTGCTGAGTCTGGTTGATTCTGCTCCTTGTGGGATCTTTTCATTTGGTCGTTGGCTCTTTACCTCTTTTGAATCATTTTCTTTTTTCTTTTCCTTTGCCTCTGGAAAAAAGAATGACGTGTCTGAGAAGGAGCAGCGGTGGGGAGCCAAAACTGTGGCGGGTTCAGGACATCAGGAACATATTAAGTGGGTAACCGACAGTGTTTGTCTCCATTACCTTGCATTCTTAAAACCCTCGTTCTTTATTTGGTGACATGGCCATGCCAGTGTCTCTTGTGTTTAGTCTCACTAGATCCACTGTGGTACTGCGGTTATCAGAATAGGCACAGGAGTTACCTCGTACGGCCAGGAACATTGTTTCCGTTCATGCATGCAGCATTTCCCTGTTTTGTGTCTTTATGTATTGTGTGCTGAGCAATACATCTAGATGGGGTTACAGTTATGACACAGCACTACTGCTTCTGCTAAATGTCCGACTGCTGTCACCACCTCACAGAGTGGTTTTATTGTCTATGTATAGGAATGTCATGTATAGAAGTGTGTAGTTTCTAGAAAAAAGTATGAGCATGTTTTCTGGATGAAGTGCTTCATGTGGGTCTAGTGAATGAAGATTTGGGATTCAGAGCCATTGATTTTTCACTTATTTAATATATGTCAGCATTTCTGTATTTTCGTAATGCATAGAATGTTGTTTCTGTTCATGAGTGGTTTTACTTGCATCTTCAATGATCTGGAGCTCACAGATGGCTAAAACATCACTGGTTTTTATTAGCTCAGGATAAGAATTAACTATTTGTCCTTGTTCGTTTGCAGCATCCATGAGCTGCGTGAGAACGTTTCAACGGAGCACTATAAACTGAAGCAGAAAGAGCTGGAGACCATGCCCAAGGCCTCCCATGGCTATGGGGGGAAGTTTGGTGTGCAGCAGGACCGCATGGACAAGGTGAGCACCCCTGGGCATTCTGTGAGAGGCTCTTATAGGTAAGGCTCTCGCGATGTAATCGCGATTATATAGCGCGTGTGCAATAATCACCACTTTAGATGAAGAATGAAACATTTGTCTGGATGCTGGCTTTTCGACACTATAAGGATGTTTACTGGGATGCACGGAGCGATCCTGTGAACATAAATGACCTGTAAGTAGGGCCATTGTGATCACGTTGTGATGTAATTGCGATTATTCAGGGCATGCAGAACAATCACCAAGGCTTTAGATGACTGGTGAAACATTTGTCCGGAGGCTTACTTGCCCTGGTAATTTGGTGCGCAGATTAGTAGTGCGTGCAAAATATTAATGAGATGCATGTTGTGATGTCCACAAGTCAGTAGTCTCTATAAATTCCGTGTTTCCGTATGTTTATTATTATGTTTATTAAATTTGGTTAGTGGAGCACACCACATGTGACTGTTTTGGAATAAGCGGTAAAGTAGTGATGAAGAAGGGACAGCTTAACAGCCACAACATCTTTTGAAAGAGGAAATGTGGATAAACGATAAAAAAAAAAAAGACATCAGTAGTATGAAGGGTACTTTATGCGGTTCAAAGTCTGACACATTTATTAAATATAAGGAAATGCCAAGTTTATACATATCACTAACTTTTGGGCATCATAATATGTATTTCATTAATATTTTAGGCACACTGCTAATCTGTATACCAAATTGTCAGCCTGAGTAAATGTCCATATAGTACAGAAAAGCTGGCATCCGGACAAATGTTTCACCCGTTGTCTAAAGCCCTAGTGATTATTGCACATACGCCGTATAATTGCAATTATATTTCGGCGTGGTTGTAGTGGCCGTACTTATGGGTCATTAATGTTCACAGGATCACTGTTTGCATACAAGGCTGAAATAACTTAAGCTTCGCTGAAGTGAAAAAGGTACATAATAATCAGCAATATTTTATAAAATGCAGTACTTTTTAAGCGCTAGGTTCATACAGATTAGGTGTATATATCTGAAGGGGTAATAGCAGAATGTTATAGTCACATTTACAGGATTAAATTGTTTGTGAGACTTACTAGAGGTAGGCTGCAGTACTGTTTGCGGTTTTAAAAAAGGTTGCTTGAGTCCTGCAGTGAAGAGCATCCTGTGTGACGTGCAGGACCTTATCTTTGAGCTTGAGAATCCAGAACCCACTGATATAATCAGCCCGGGCCTGTTCTTGGCATCACTGGGCATGAGGATGGGGCACACCCAGGACAGGATGCCAGTCCATCACAGGCCACACACAGACAATCATAGACTGTTGGCACGAGAGAGATGGTGATGAGTCTAACTTAATGGCGCTAGTATTCTGGCGTTGCAGTGCCAGCCATTGAGTCACCCTCTGAGCCTCAGGCTTCTTCTATCTTCTTAATTCTATGGAAGTAGTAGTAAAAAAAAAAAAATGCTTTTACTGCCATTCTCATGCCCTGTGTACATACTCTGCTCACTTGAGCATGTTCTTTTATACTCTGATTTCCCAAGTATGTCATTTTGATGTATCATTCTTTCACGCTGTTTGCTTGAAAAAATACCCTCATATCATGGCATGGATTTTCAGACAGAGTACTGCTGCTCCAGCAATAACAGGACAGCAGTTTGGAAGTAGCAGGTCACCTCTTGCTCTGCCTGTCTTTCCTGTCCCCCCTCAGTCTGCTGTGGGCCACGACTACCAGAGCAAGTTGTCCAAGCATTGCTCTCAGACTGACACCTCCAAGGGATTTGGGGGCAAGTTTGGTGTCCAGGCTGATCGGGTTGACCAGGTAGGACTGCATGGGTTTTTGCTGTGTGACAGATGCAGTATTTATACACAGATTACATTCACTTGTCAATGTGTATTTACCCAACATAACAGAAGTTAACTTTGTCAGTGTTAAAATGTGTCCTTTTAAACTTATTTGCATACTTTATCTGAGACCACAAGTTGAACGCTAGAGTTGTGTGTGGTGACTCTTTGCTATATTCTGGTGAAAGTCACCTTCCTGCAGTAACAGAGGTCCTTTCCTATTTTATTGAGCCCTTTGACTGTGGTCTGAGTTTCCTGCTCGGAAAATGGGTGGTCCTTTCACGCCATGACACTGACCGAGTTTCCTTACTGTGTGCTTCTAGTCTGCTGTGGGATTTGAGTACGCGGGGAAGACGGAGAAGCATGCCTCACAGAAAGGTGCAGTCGGCATTACTGTTCACTTTAGGATCACGGTTCTCAAACACAGTACACTCTTATAAAAACTGTCCCAAATCAGTTGTGCTGGTTGAGTCAGCGTGTCCGTGATCATTCTAGTAAATTGTAAATTGATACTTGGCACGGGCAGTGTTGGACTGAACATTTTCCACCTGCAAGCTCTCGTGGGACGTCTCCACCTTTGGGGCATCCATGTGCGGCTGTCTGTAGATGGACACTCTGTAGCTGCCTACAGTGCTGCTTGTTCCGCCATCATCCTCTGCTTTTGTGGATTTTCATAATTATGATTATTTTGCTATAATCAAGCTGTTGATCTTTGACAACCCCCACCTCCCTCCCCCCCCACCTTGCCTCCCCCATGCTGAAGCTCTGCTTCCAGCATAGTCGACACCTGCTTGACTGCTTTTGCTCTTTGAATCATGTAGACTACACTACGGGGTTTGGGGGGCGATACGGGGTGCAAGTGGACCGCGTCGACCAGAGTGCAGTAGGCTTCGATTACCAGGGCAAAACGGAAAAGCATGAGTCGCAGACAGGTTTGTCCCCCCCTGCTGTTGCTGCTTGGTCAGTCTGACCTTCATCAGTTTGCTTCCTCCACCACACTGCTGTATTTGTGGCATCTGTGCCCCTGCTCATCTCCGTGGTGGGTGCACGATAATTTTTAATGATCATTAGCGATTCAGTAAATTTTGTTTTGGCAAGCGCCTGTTCTTTTGATGTTAGATGACATTCTTCCTTTCAGACTGCCTCAGAGCGGCTGTTCTGCACTAATGTGCAGCTCTGGCATTATTACACGCTGCTAAGCTCTGCATCAGTGTGCTCTTACACTCTTGTACTTTACACCTGTATCTCACCGTTCTGCGTGTCCTGCTTCAGAATCTTCGCAGTCTTAATGGAATCTAAGAGGGAAGGCAGCCCTAATGGTCAAGAGAAATGCTTGTGTCATTCTTACTTTATTTTTGGTTACCTTTGACATGCTGACCTACTGTGACCTGGAATCGACAGATTACACAAAAGGTTTCGGAGGAAAGTTTGGTGTGGAGACAGACAAGGTGGACAAAAGTGCAATGGGTTTCGAGTACCTGGGCAAGACGGAGAAGCACGAGTCTCAGAAAGGTCAGCCTCCCTGGGCCTCTGATGGCCACTTGTCATTCTCTCCCTGATTTGTCTTTTACCTCTGGTTTGTGGGAGAACCGGCTTTTCTGGGTGCGAAGGGAAGTCATGGTGAGAATGTTCTCTTTTGTCTCAACATGTGGAACTGGGTTCCAGAACTTCCTCCGCCCCACAGAGTTTTGTGACACATGCTAAATTCTATTATTTTCCACCTCCTTCCTTGAACTAGAAGTAAACACGATCAGACCTGAATATGTTTTTATCTAAATGCATTTGTTGTGGTGCCATTGTAGGCCTGTAAATTCTTATTGTCTAAAACCAGGCTGCCTTTCAAATTTATTATACACATACTACTAAATGAACTGTTTTTGTGTCTTGATAGCATTGATTAAAATGAACAGGAATATGAGCATTTTCAGCTGATTATTAGGTGATTATTAGGGTCCAGCAATGGTTTTGTGTATATTCTCATATTTGCAGTGTTCTGCTCAATTCAGGATGTGTTGCTCTGTTGTATACTTGTTGCACATAGATTATGTGAAAGGCTTCGGAGGGAAGTTTGGTGTGCAGACAGACAGGCAGGACAAGTCGGCGTTGGGCTGGGACCACCAGGAGAAGCTGCAGCTCCACGAATCGCAGAAAGGTACCCCCAGGCCGCCCGGCGCTGTCTGGAAGTGTCTTGCTTTCCTGCAGGTTTCTGCCGCCTCCAGCCGGGTTCCTCCATTGCCACTTATTCATTTGTGAGGTTTCATCCGGCTACAGTGGTTTGCCGAAAATGACAGGAATTTCTCATAGCGATCGGAAGTCCTTCGTGGAGCGAGAAGAATGTCCCACACATTCTGCCATTGTAGGCCATCCTTTCCATTGTGTTAATGTGACACTCGCTCCCTCTGCTCCTTGAGGGGGGGGGGGGTCACAGCTTCTAACAGAGGAGTGAATCGCAGCTCTGGGTGCCTCCTGGGGGCTGCTACCTTGCTACAGTCTCACAGCTTTTCTCTTGCCCTTTTCCTCGTTTCAGGTGTCAGTTCATGTCTTGTATTGTTCCACCTGCTCACTGATCACCTTCTTATGATGTTTTCTGTTGATCTAAAAATCCCCCTCAGGGGTCTTTTTCTTGTCATTATTGTCTCAGCCTTTAAAACGAAAATGTTGGGAGCTCAGCCTTGTCTTGTGTCTTATGTCCATATGTATAGGAAAGGCTGGTATAGAAAATGATTGGATGTTCTTATATGTTGGAAAGTGGGGGCTGCAATTTCTCCTCTGTGAACTTCTGAAAAATGAACCTGCTGGATAAGTCTGCTCCTGAAGTTATTTCTTTGCCTGAATACAAATGCTTTTCTGAGAAGGCTTTCTGGTCTCCTCAATGTACTGTAATATTCTACTGTGCAAAATTACTTAATCAAAATTCTTAGGGAAAATGAGACTGCAGAAGTTTCTGTCTGCTGTGAGCGACTCTCTGGAGCGCTGTATTCATCAGAGGCGTCCTCAGAGGCGGAGCTGCAGCCCCGTGACAACTGTGCAGTGTCTGTCTCTCCCACGGTGTGCAGTGCTGTACTCACCCGTGGCTGTTCCTGTCTGGTTTTACGTGTCACATCTGTTTGTTTGAGCTGTGTTCTCTTCCATTGTGGAACTCTTTTCAGATTATAAACGCGGGTTCGGAGGGAAATACGGGGTAGAGATGGAGAAGCAGGACAAATGTGCCCTGGGCTATGAGCACAAGGAGAAACTGGCCAAGCACGAATCCCAGCAAGGCACAGTCCCCCCGCTGGCTTCCAGGCAGACCTGCAGTGCTCTGCTCATGGATGGTGCCTCCGGCCATTGCTACCCCCAGCTGCCTGTCCACTGAAGCTGGAAGATAATTTGGTTTTAATCTAATGCAACTTTTATGTATCAGACATGTACCACACAGCCACATTGTTACCCATGGGTGTGCTGCTGCCTGGTGACCAGTAGGTGGCGGTAATGGTACTAGTAACAGTTGTCTGATATTTATTTCATGCATTGCTTACCAGAAAGCATTATGGAAGTGATGACTTGTTAACAATATTAGTATCAGTTGTGCTGTTCATCATACAAGAACAAAAATGCAGAATAGTTACAAGAATCTCTTCTGAATCATTGTAGCTTGATAATGTTAAACTTGAATAGTTAAATGGCCCTGGACTGTCATGGTTGAGTGCTGCAGGTTTGGGAAACTTTGTGTATTCATCTCGGTCTCATTCTCTTGCTCTTGTGCCAGTCGCTTTCACTGTGGCCTCTATCCCTGTCCCGAGCCTCGTCTGCTTCTGGGCCCTGTATGTGAATGCTGTGTGCATGCTCACAGGCTACCGCGCATCCTGCCAAGCGCCTTCCTGAGAAAGTGCCACCTCTGACATGGTGCTTGAGCCAAGATGCCATCACAACCCTTATTATTCTATGCTCTCTTTATATTCGTCCAGTTTAAATGTGATGGCTTTGCTCTTAAAGGTTTGCATGAGTTGCTTGTAATGTTTAGAAACTTTGTATCAAAACTGGTGTTTAACAGTGAATCTCTCTGGAATTTCAGATTATGCCAAAGGCTTTGGAGGGAAGTTTGGTGTCCAGAAAGACAGAATGGATAAGGTCCCTAATTGTTATCCACGTTTTGTTTCTTTATTAATATTTTAATATCGAATCATAGTATTTGGCCTTTTCCTAATCCTGGGAAAAGTGTCACATTGTAGCTCATTTTCTCAGTCTTGAAAGTAAGAAATGCATTGTTTTGAAGATTTTGTTTTCCTTAGTTTTAATTCATGTTTTATTGGCTGATAGTATGTGTGTGATGTTTAATCAGAATTACCAATAATATGTAGCAATGTTTATATCTGTGTGCTGAAGTTATGTGTACAGTGAGTTGTTACACAGATGATGATCCAGCTGTTGCCTCTCATTGCTTTGACTCGCAGAGCGCTGGCACGTTTGACGAGGTTGAAAAGCCAACTCCAGCCTATCAGAGGACCAAACCCACTGAAGCAGGTCAGCCAAAGTCTCATAGCGCAGGGTTCTGGTTGCATCTGCAGACTTGTCCCAGCTCCCTGCCCTTATTAATATAACCACACCCCCTATCTTCATGGACCACAGCGGGCGGGAACATGGGCAGCATCAAGGCTCGCTTTGAGAATATTGCTAAGCAGAAGGAGGAGGAGGACCGCAAGAAGGCAGAGGAGGAACGGGAGCGCCGGCAGGTCAAGGAGAAGCAGGAGCAGGACGACGCCCGCAGGAAGGTGGAGGTACAGGCTTGCACTTTTCTTACGAATTATCTTTACGAACTGACATAAAAAACGTACATTTTTAGGGTTGCCAGCTCTCCTACTTCTCGTGTGACACTCATGCTTTCAGACTCGCGCTCATGCAAGAAATTTTATGGCAAATCTATATTTTTTCATTATAAACCTAAAAGTAGCTACATTAAAAGCACTGGGGTAGTTTGCAAACCCTACAGACCCTATTTACAAGGTGATAAAAATGTTACAAACATGGAAATGTGTGTGCAGACTAGAACTGAAAATCTGAAGACAGCTGATCAAAGTTGGTAACTGTGTGTTTTATTTGAAAAGAAATGTAAAATGTCCTGTTTTCGGCTGAAGAGGCTTGTCATTCCGTTTGCGTTGTTATTCCGACACACATAAAACAAATATGAGAAAACATAAAGAGTGACACATATCTTTTATATCGGTTTATAGAAAAATTCACAAGATTATATTATGGGTTTGGATAGATTAATCAAAAAAGTACTAAAATATGAGATAAACATGACTATTATGGATTTTACGGCTTTTTTGGGGGTGACAGTAACGGCTGCTGTGAGCGTTACTGACTCTCCCATTGTTTTCATGATGACTGAGCGGTACGCTAATGGAACGGCCCATTAACACAAACCAAAGGTGTGATATGCCGAAGTACATGGCTGCTGGCAACTAAAGGAGGTCCTGCCAGTTCTAGTGTTAATAATATATAACTTGATATTATTTATACAACCATTGAAAAAATTGAGACCGCTCTTTTTTAAGGCTACACTGAGCAGTAGATTGCTTCCAGGCTCAGAATTTCTAAGACAGCAGTACACAAGGACAAAGTAAAGCAGGAGACACTGGGAATGATCATAAACCAGCCAGGTAAAGGGTAGAAGCGACTTTCCAATGCCAGAGATGAGCGAAAATTTATACGACCGTTTCTTATGAATCGTAGGATGACATTAAGTGACCTTCAAAAGGAACGGAGAACATTTAGTGCAGGTGTGAAGTGTCCTGCTTGGACAGTTTGTTTCAGGCTCCTAGAAGCAGGACTCAAGTCCCATAAAGCAAGAAAGGAGTCATTCATTAGTGAGAGACGGAGAAGAACCAGGCTGCAGTTTCCGAAAAATATATACATCATGCACAGATGCACACGCATAAATTGTGAAATGTGAAACAAAAAAAGTGTGCTGTGGTCTTAGTTTTTCCTGTGGCTGTATATTATAATTATGCTACCTATTCCTGAACTCTGTTCCCCTTCCCTATCTGGTGATGCAGCAAATAAACACAGAATGATGTAACAGGTTTTGGTTTTTACACTGGGGGGGAATCGTGAAGATTAGTCTGTGGTGTATTGTGGTATATAAGCCCCCCTGTGCTTCATTACAGGAAAAGGCCAAAGCCGAGCCCCCCTCCCCGCAGCCCAGTGCCACAGCGGCGGCTGAGCCCCTGCAGCATGAGGTGAGACTGGATTATACCACCTCCTACCATTAAGAAGCAGCTTTTCCTGCTCATTTACATGCTTTTATATTGGAAGAACAGGGAGCTGACAGGCGGCTGTGCTTGAAAACTCATTGTGGCAGGCTAGTGTACACATTCACTATGTATCAAGTGGCTGTTTTTATGTCATTTGTATTTGTTGGCTGATCGCACCTTCAGAGTATTTATCTGACAGCTGGTTGTTCTCCAAACATGGTCATGTAGAGGCCCAGCCCAGATGACCATCTCTCTCTCTAGTGGCTTATGATCTCCCAGCCATTATTACAGTATGCTACTGTTCACCCTGACACCTGGATATTATTCATTAGCTAGTATTACTACACATCCAATAGGGGCATCTTATCTGCATGTAAATTGTCTTGATCTGCAGTTGGGATGCAAAACATTCATTCTCGTTCAGTGTAAGTTTGGGGAGAAAAAAAAAAAGGTGATCTCCACACCCCCCCATGCCACTGCAGAGCTCAGTTGTAGGCTGCCAGTGTGTGGCAGAGGCTGGCACTCTCAAACACATTGACACCTCTGGAGGGAGGCTGATGAAATATGACAGGTGCTTGAATTGCTTATCTTCCAGAGCACGCCGTTGTATGAGGAGGCCAGCTATGACTCAGCGGAGAGCGGCGGAGGCCTGTACGAGGCCGAGCCTGTGGCTCGGAACACAGAGGAGCCGACGTATGAATTGGAGCCGTCTGAGGATCTCTACCAGAACCCCGACGATGCCTATCAAGGAGGTGAGGAAGAACACGGCGGCTCACAGTGACACTGTTTCCATACGAAACGCTTGACACACTTTTGTTTGTGCACAGTATTTTTTTTTTTTCTTTAAGCACACCATGTATCAACAACGTAGAAAATATCCTCTGTTTAGCTAAACACTATAGTATTGGAGCAGAAAACTCTCATCCATCTATGCAGCTATATGTCCCACCACTTAGCCAGCACAGAGTCATGGTGGTGCTGGAGTCTATCTCAGAAAACAAAGAGCAGTGCAACACCACCCTGGACAGAATTAGTCTGTCCCAGATATGAGTTTGCGGGTCACAGGATGGTTTGTCTTTGTACCACGGGAGGAACTCTGAATACTCAGAGGACAGGCACACAGACACAGGAGAACGCACAAACTGGCATGTTATCATTAACAAAAACTCAAACTGTAAGAAAGCATTTTGGTAAACTGAAATAAGACACAAAAATTAAAAGGTGCAACTGCACGAGAACTATAAATATTGCTTCTTAAAGTGACAAAATAAAAACAAATTCTGTTACTGTTTTTAATACTATATGTCTGAAGTAATGAATTGTTTATCTTTAATGACCATTAACGCCTTGAATGTCTTTTAGTGCTCTGTATAAGACATTAGTACATAATGTGCACTGTGTAGGATTCTCTAACGATCTGACACATTAAACAGCTCTACAACTTCCATCCCTAGAAATAAAATTACTAAAACTTAAGGTGAAAATAAACATAGAAAAACTAAATAGAAATATATCTTTAATATAAAACTAATAAAGTGACACAAAACTAAGACTAAAAATAAAACTATTTCAAATGAAAATTTAACTGTAACAATCCACACAGTGCAGGATCACCTCCATTCATAAATGTACAGTCAGTCCTGCTACGGTGCCTGATTTCACACAGTGAGACTGATGTATTAGTGCCCAAGTCCAATACAACGCGGAATCGCATTTGTACTGTGATTTTCTGTCAGAGATCAAAGCACTATATGAACTATGCTACTTGCACACAAAAACAGCTATTCAAGTGAACAATTGTGAAGGCTGATTTTTGAACGAATCGTTCTTTTGAACTGCTTCTCTTCAGTGAATCAGTTGAACCACTTTTCAAATGTAAAAAACCTGAATTTTTTTGTACATCAATGCATTGTTGAGGCCGAGCTCTAAGATTATAAGTATTTGACAAATTCTCAGCAATCCTCACTGCACACAGCAACCTTTTAACTCACTCACATTTGCTTTTTGTAGACTGTCTGTAGCCATGCTGTCTTCCGCATCCCTCTGCACATTGTAATCTGTTGTATATCTGCTGTGTGCATGTTTGGCCACATGGTGGCTGTGGCTCACTTCTCACCACTACTGATGGCCAATATGAAACATTTGCTGTATTTTCTGACCCCACTTTTTAAAAATGCCCCAAAGTAAACCCACAGCACCATCTACTGGGGTTAGAAAATACAACAAATGGTTCATGAAGCATCATTTTTGCCATAACTGCTTCTGAGTCTTGGCAATCGACGAGTTAGTGAGTTTGGCACGTTCAGTTGATTCGGTTGGTTACTATGCAATTCTTGTGAGACTTATAAGACTGGTAGAAGTTGTTTACGATATAGTTATTTTTTATTTAAAATGCATGTGATTATAGTACTGGTCGCAGGTATCGCACCGTTTTTTATTATTTCATTTGTTTGCTGTAAGTTACTAAGTTTTGGAGTGACATTCCCCTAACCTTATTTTTCCCATTGGATGTGTTGTATTTCACTACACGATTTTAGTGAGTGCTGGGTCTTTCAGAAAGGCGTTAACTGTGTTGTAGCACAGTTGACTGTTTAACTTTATGTTCTATGGCTTTTCAGGCTTGGGTGTGCTATTACAAATGTGTTGCCTGTGAGATCTGTGTAAAAATGGGTTGTGGTCTTTATTGTGTCCTTGTGTGATTAGGCGCAAACACCTATACAGAGTACGGAGAGGACCTGGGGGTAACAGCAGTGGCCCTGTATGACTACCAGGCTGGTGAGTGCAGTGGCATAGCAGGGTACAGAGTCGTCATTTTCTTGGGGGTTGTGAGAGGTGCCACTGGAAATGTACAAATGTACCTACATTTTTTTTAAACGTAAAGCTTAATATAAAGCTAATGATTTTACCTGGTGCAACAATTGAAGTCATTTATACAAATGTAACATCCCAGACCCCAGTGAAATGGACTTTGATAGTGGGGTTTACAGGGCTACAAGAAGTCTGCAGCCGTGATTGTGCTGCCTGGCTATAATGTCTAATTCCCTTGATGTTAGCCTCTAAGGTGGGGAAGGGCAGCACAAGGGCCTTGCAATCCTGGAAACATAAGTGGGGACTGGCCCATTGCTCCAGCGGCCCTGCCTTGCCATAGCGCTGGGTGTTTAGAACCTGAGACCTGCAGCTGAAATACATTCATTGACTCCTGGGCCTTGGACTGAGATCCATTACTGTAGCACAGAAGGAGGAATCGTGCACATTTTGACTTGTCCCTTCATACTACACCAAAACAACCCAGTATAGCTATATTTATAAAAATACATGGATATGTACATTTAATATAACATCAATATTTAATATAAACTTACACAAACTCTTTTTCAGCTGGCGATGATGAGATTTCCTTTGATCCCGATGACATCATCACCAACATAGAGATGATCGATGAGGGTTGGTGGAGGGGTGTGTGCAAAGGGGCCTATGGGCTCTTTCCTGCCAACTATGTGGAGGTCAGGCAATGAGGTGTCCCGCCTCCTGCTGATCCTGCCTTAACTAGCCCCAAGACACCCCCGCCCAACCCCACACACACACACACCTTCCTTCCTGGACAGGAGTGGAGGCCAGCCTCTCTGCCACTTGCCTCCTGTATGAATGATTCTCAGGTCTGTCTGCTCTCATCTTCATTTTTCACCATACCTCCTCTGGTTTTCACCCCCACTGTGCATATAAAAGAAAGAACTGCTTCCTTGCCTGATCCACCCTGATTGGGGAGAAAACATAATTTTAAGGACTTCTTGCTTACTGAAAGTAAGTTCAGAAGTACAGAACTTATTAGGCTCATCAACCCATTCGCAACCAATTCCATGATGCCATCTTATAGCTTTAATCAAAGGAGACATGCTAATTGTTCAGAGCTTGTCTTCTTTCTGTTTTTGTAAATGCTGATCTGTCAAACCTCAAGGCATTATTAATACCCTGTCCCTCAGAGGCTGGTGCTTGAATTGGGACCATCAAGTGGTAGGGAAAGCTCGAGGCCATGGTGTCAATGCAGTGATAATGAGGGTGATGGTAGTTTGGAGTGGACCGGAATCTTCTCAGCCTGCGGTATGGGAAAGTTGCTGCTGTTTGTTCCCTAGCACTCAATAGCTGCGGCTTCATGAGATTATCATTTATTTTAATGGCTTGCTGTAGCTTGTATATTTTTGTGGTGCATCATTTGAAACATTAATCATTGGTGAAGTGGGATTACTTTTGTTTTATGGCAATGGAGAGATAATTGAATGAGAAATGAACAATGTCTTGCTGATAAATCTGTACACCTTTTTTCAATTCACTTTCAAAAGTCTACACTGATCAGCAAACTAATTCTATTATCAAAAAATTGTCAGGTGGTGTTTATTTGGCACTCCAAAAAATGCAAGTTGAAATAAAAAACAGCCTTGATCTCTCCCTCTGAGATGTGTGCAGTATGTTCTGATTCAATGATTCTTAGAGGTTGGAGTCCCATGTATCATCAGTGTTACATTGATTGTTAAATATACCATTCCACATTTTATGATAGGTGTTTAAGATATATGAGAAGAAAATTCTGGAAATCTTTATCCCTGCTAAAATGAATTACATGTTTTCATGTTTTGTTTTTCCCTGTTTTTTTCCCTCCCTTTTCATACTGTGTTGGACACAGTATGCAGAACTGGGGGCACTGAACAGTTTTATTATAACTAATGGTACACTTGGGTAAATTATCTACAGTACATTCAGTATAAGCAATCCTATGTTGGAAAAATAAGTTGTAATGGTTTTAGACAATCTGATTCACCTGCTTGACACCACAATGTTGTATTGGCATAACCACAGATCATTTTTTTTTTCTTTTTTAAATAAGTGACCTTTCCAGATATTGCATTTCTTTAATAGCCTGCATAGTTCATTACATCTCTTGCTTATTTTTTGTAAGTAAATAAAGTTTCCGATAACCAGAAACTGAGTGTTATGTACATTTCTTTACATTTACATGTATGTTTTGTAATGGTTTTGGGTATTTTGGTGTAAATCTATACAGATTGAGATTTCTGTGGCCCAGCAGTGCTGGGATCTGTGTCTATGTCTGGATAGTTGTAGTTTCAGTCCGTGGCCAGTGGAGTGATTGTGTTGCTGTTGGCCTTAAACCCAGGTTGCTTCAGGGACACTGACCAATCCTCCTCTCCGATCCATACTTTGCACAAAAGCATCTGCTAAATAGGTAAATGTTAATTATAATGTTTGTCAAAATTCAGATTTGTTGCAACAAAAATTATGCTTCTGCCACAAAGTACTGTATCCCCTCTTAAATGTTATCGTATTTTGATTGCAATCTTGAGGCTGTTCAGATGTTTCTGTTCCGAGTGGAGATGAGCACATTCAGACAGTGTAGCCTGTTCCACATAAATGAGCAGAACAGTGATACTCTATTCATCCTGCACATCTTGCTTTCCAGGAGTGACACCAACACACACACAGGTGAGGCGGCAAACTTGCGGTCACAGTACAGGGTCAGGCCATGCCCCTGGAGCAATAGGGGAATACACCTCCAGGGGCGTTACTCTTCCAGCCACAGGTTTCGAACCGGTGACCTGATCATGGGCTCTGAATCCTAACCAGCAGGGCTGGACTGGGATTAAAAATCGGCTGAGGACTTTGGTTCCCCGGTGATGACTTTTGCCCAGAGATTTTTCTGACTAAGGGGGAAGGTCCCCCACAATGTTTTGCCGGCCCACATACCCATCAGCCAACGGAAAATGCCTGTGCCCCTGAAAATTCCAGGGGAGCAGGGTTAGCTGGAGGACTAGACTGGGATCAGGGAAGACTTTATTTTAGCAACAGGAAAAAACGTTACATTTACTGTAGTTCTGAAAACAAAATCACCAAGGCACAGTTTTGTCACACTGAACTCTGAACATTACTGTCATGCTAATTTATTGGCTGCTGAGTGTTTGCAGTAAGTCTTTGTCCATCTTAGTCATCATGCTCAGCACTGGTTATTTTTGCTTGGTTTCAGTGGGATAGGAAACAGAACCATGTAACTGGCTGAAGTCTGTTCACCACTGCAGTTCATCCTCCAAGCCTGATATATTTTTCTTACCGTCTTAAGGCCTTTAATGATCTGGACATATAAACTCTTCTATGAAGAGGAGAAGTAGTATATGCGGCACAGAGTTCATCCCTTCTTATACCTTAAAATATTTTGTATTACTAATTCACAGACTCTACAAAGTGATCTAGTTACATATATGAAAAACAAAGTTATTGCAAAAACTGAATGCACTGTGAGTCAATGTTGTAAAACCATAAAGCATGGAAATAAAAAAAACTTTTAATAAGCACTGCACTTTTTATCCTCAGACAGATTGCAGGTACTGGAGATTTGTGTACATATTCCATATGAATGGCCTGTGTACAAGCGATGAACTGGCGTCACAGAAACAAAGCATAATTTGAACTAAAAATATCCAATTTTCTATAGAGACTATAAACTGATAAAAGACCCATTAAAGAAATACAACCATAGTGCAATATTATATTTATTTCTTACAGTAAATTTTGGTTGCCATACAAGAGTATTGAGGATTTTGGGGAAAGTGCATTTTAACATGAACGTCTCTCTTTTATTTCAATAATTAACTCTAAAGAAGAGGATTTTGTAGCACAAAATTACAGCAACATAGATATCATGAACACAAGTTTTTACACAAAGTAGAGCGAGAAACACCTTAATATCTATGAAGAATTATAAAGGAAAAGAAAGAGGAAACCAAATTGGAGCTGATCTCTAAGAGAAAATCGATTTGAGACTGGACTGGTGGTGGTTCGCCCACAGCTGGCAACAAAGCCTAATCCACAGGGTGATGCCTTTAGCATTTTTTTTTTCCTTTTTTCTTTTTAAAAACTCCACTATTTAGCTCTAATGTTAGTTCCACAAATGTATTAGCTTAGTGATATGTAGTTCCA
Source organism: Hyperopisus bebe (assembly GCA_026777045.1). NCBI lineage: Eukaryota > Metazoa > Chordata > Actinopteri > Osteoglossiformes > Mormyridae > Hyperopisus > Hyperopisus bebe. Next base: position 23,314,883 of record JAODJW010000007.1, on the reverse strand, counting down.
TAAAATCAATTTGTCAACAGTCACATCTAGTCATTTTTATTTAAATATATGTTACCGTAACAAGTGTGCTCAGACCGTTTGCTATAAAGTGGCCTGAGAGGTTATATATAAATTTACAGCCTGTGAGATTTTGGTAATTTATACACACATTATACACAAACTAAGCATTTTCAAAATGTAATTACAATATGTAACAGAGGCAGGTGACCATCTGATCTTATTTCTAAGGGTCAATTTCTCAAGTGGATATGGAGCCATTCATTACATTTCTTTTCCTCAAAATTAAAATAGGTCAAATTTTTGATATTATATGAGAGGATCTGCAACTTTGAAAATAGTCTTGCAGATCCATTTCATATAAATATTGCTTCTTAACTGGTAATTCATAAATCTGATAATTTTTTGACAAACCATACTTTATGTAGTTTATAAAATTTAATATAATTCTATATAAATCATGAAAAATACTGTGCTTTTCTCTGAAGCTCTGTTTTAAAATAATATCTATTTAAAAATGATAGAATTAGCAGCTTAGCTCCTATAAGTCATCTTAAAGGAGGTCTGTATTCCCTTAATTTCTTGGATAATTATTTTGTATGTGTATATATATTTTTATGTATCTACCTCATCCATTCATACAGCTCAGGCATATTAACGTCAACAGTTCAGTCCTGTCACGGAGGGGGCAGAAATACCGTAAACTGCACAAAAATAGCCCCCCCCCACCACCATTCACTGGGTACAGACCCCCATCAAAGGAGTCCCAGCAGACACTCCTGTTGGCACTGATTTGGAAAATTAAACACAGACACTTTCACCCTCATTTGCTTTCAAAGAACAGTTCTGATGGCAACAGTTTTTGGACCTGCTTTATTGTGCTCTGGAGTTGGTTCCACAACAGATTAATACGTTTTAATAAAACTTTTTGTTCCTCTTTTGTAATTTATAATATTTCTGGTATTCTGAAAACTCCTTCCTGCAACCCTGTCCAGGACAAGTGGTTGAAAGATGGATGAATGGATGAAAACAGTTCTCAAAACACTCAAGAACTGTGCAATGTCAAAACTACACCCTTCCAGTAAATGAGAATAAACATATCTTAACTCTCATTTATTAAGAATCCATTAAAGTTCAGTACCACCTGCTCCTTGTAAGTTTAACATTGGTTTAAAAAGCAACTGGTCTACATTCTCTAATACATGCGTTTACAGCTGTTCTTTGTAGCAGATTACAGACATCTGGTAATTGTTCATATTAAACAAATGTTCTGACCTTTTGCTTTACCAAACCAATACAGAAAAATAACAAGCTTCCAATATATCCATCCCGCTTAAGTTTAAAAATAATAAACCTGTCATGGGTGAAAAAGAATGACGAAAGGTGACAGCCAATCAAAAGCCACTGGGACCTTCGCAACTTGCCACACCCTGAGATGAAAAGATGGTTTCCCTTCTTCATCCCTGGAGGCCAGGTACAAGGGCCTTCCTGCGTGAAACTTCAGCAGCACACCTAACAGCAATGCAACAATGAGAAGACAACTGTCCACCTGCTTCCTGTGTCACTATCCCCCCCCCCAAAAACAAATACTAATTTTCCCGATTTGAATTAATACATACACATAGTGTTCTCTGTATATGTACACATATTTATGTAACTTTAAATGTTATTATAGCAGCAAAACATCTCTAAACAATTCACACACTGCAGCCATACAGCACAGTATCAGTCTGTTGCTTCTCTTCCAGATTTTAGAAAAAGAAAAGAAAAAAAAATGCAGGATTGGTTCTTGCACTTCCCAAATGCAGTGCTAAAATATGTGTTTTCCGAGCCTTGATGAGTGTTCATCTTAGAACTTTTTCTCTCTAAAAACCTCTAACACAGAGCAACAGTTCAGAGCTAAGGATTAACATAGAAATAGTCTCTTCAGATGCCTCCATCGAGGACTAAAAGACCTACTGTTAAAGATCAGACCAAACTAAAGGAATCAATGGCTGAAAGAATGTTGCTGAATCAAGAGGAACACTGCTCTCTTCGGTAATCTGGCACGTTCTTTTGTGGATGTGGGGTGGGGGCAGAACAGGACAGGGTTGGGCTGGGCTGGGGGAATTCTGAAATAAGAGAGGGTCGGCCCTTGGCTTTCACTCTGACTCACCTGCACTTGCGTGGAAGACAATAATGATTAATATACATTTTACACCTTTCAGACAACTCATATAGATATACTGAATTCAACTAAATCAAAATTTACCATATTTCCAAAAAGAAAAAGTTGAAAGCAAATGACAACTTACAAACATGACTGCTTGCTACAATTGTGCCCCTATAGGTGTGAAATAGGTGCAAAATATTAAGAGGAGGTTTAATTTTCAAGTAGAAACATCAATTCAGGGACTTGCACATGTGCTCTGAAAGAAATGATGACGACAACTGAGCAAATACTTCAACTATCTTCTTTCCAGAGAAATGCGTGAGAAGCAAGACGGTTTTTTTCTACACAGCTGATGCATCAATCAATATAACCCCTTTTTCTGAAGAAATATTCTCTGAAGAAATTCTAGCAAAGATAGAAAATGAAATCCCAGCTCTGCTGGTTTGGGTGCATCCAAATGAAGCTGATTTAAAAAGTCCTTATATTCCAAAGCGATTAGTCTCTATTACAGGTTTGTCACTAAAAAGAACCGGCCTTCTCGGCTCCAGGGGCTCGCGACTCGGGCCGGAGGCCGGGCCACGTGCTGATCACTCAGAATCAAGAGAACTCTTGTGCTTATTGAGGAACTGCTTGGGTTATTTCAAAAATGCAGTTCTTTAGGATGTGATGATTCCTATTCTCAGACGAGAGCACAATGGGAATATAATTACAGACTTGATAGAAGTTGGAAAAAAAAGAAAAGAAAAAATGAATGAAGAGAGCAGTCCTTTCAAGAAAGGTCACCCTCTCTTATCTATCTAATAGGAGCTTCAATGCTCTTTCTATATTCATTCGATGGCCAACTCGAGTCACCCCTAAGTCTATGAGGTCTTCTTTCTGGAGGTTCGGTAAATGGGTCCCCTCAATCTCATTGTCCATAAAGGCGTCCTTGTGCTCAGCCAAGTTGAGGCTCTCCAGCCAATCTGCTACATCATGCTTGGTCCACAGGACAACTGGCTTGGTGGCGAAAGGCTTGTTGGAGACGGCCTGGATGAGAGTCAGCGGGGAGGGTGAGCGGCTGCGACCTGAGCCCAGGCTGAAGCGCTCGCCCGTGATGGGTGGTGTGGGCAGGCCGAACACGTCCGTCAGGGTGGGTGAGGAGGCAGAGGCTGGCAGTGAGGAGGCGCGGCCGGAGCCTGAGTCCGGTGGAGACATGACGGGGCTGGGGGCACGGTGCTGGGTCGGCATGCTCTCTGGTTGCCGGCCTGGGGAGGGGGCAGGCTGGCCGGTGCCAGGCCGGACGGCGAAGGTGACCATGGTGTTCCGCTGTGTACCTGAGGCTGGGGCTGCACTCTCTGTACCCCTGAAGGAAAGGCAGGGCAAACAGGCAGTTATTTACACAGGGTACCAAGGGGGGCAGCCCCCACAGTTTACATAGCCAAGGCCACACACAGAAATTTAATATACATCATATAGAAAAAGATCAATCATTGCATGACGGCATCTGTACAGTCACTGGTACAAGAATTTTTAATTACATTAATGTTGTTTTATCATTCAGTAAGTTATCAAAAAATTGCTGTTCATCTTCAAACAAAAATAAAACAAATAATGATATGGAGGGACAAATTACAATATAAGAACTGTGTGACGTATAACATAAATATTAATACATATTAACAAGTTCTTATTTATTTTTTTGCTTTTGAAAGTGAGTATTGATTTAAAGCCACACAATGCACGCCAAAAAACTAGAGACGACTTCTTACAGCACCAGATCTCAAGAAAATCCATCCAATAATTCATTACTTGAATGATTTATTGAAAAGACAAACTGCACTGGAAATCAAACTGAAAACACAGATATGCCAGAAGACTGCAGTTGTCAGCCCGTTTAGCCTGTTTTTCGCTGTGATTTGCTAGAAAGAGGGTACTGATCATCCCATGTGTTAAGCCCTATTCAAAAACCCAACATTCAGTGCCTCCATTTCCTCTCCAAGCACCAGCACGTGCCAGGTTCAGGAGATCAAGGGAAGCTGACAGATGGACACCTCCGTGACTCCAGAGCTCTACACATGACCAGTCCTTTACCAGACTCACAGGCCAATCCCCTGTCTGTGAGCACAACTTCTCAATGTGCCACCCCTCCATCTGTTTTTTTAGGAAAATGAAAAAATCCATTTCATCCATTTTTTAGGAGGCATTAAGACTCAATAATTGTATTAAATGAGAGTCAGTAGGATAGTTTTTCTAATTTCCCTGCGTTATACTGCATGTGCAATATGTGAACTTTGCATTTGTATATTGTGACCTCCTACTAGAGGTTATACGAATGTGGTTGGAAATGGTGAGAAGAATTAGTGCTTTTTTATTATTTCTTTTTTGTATAACAAATACTGTGTTATTCCAACACGTTTTATCAAAATTAGAATCATTTGTCTTAATGGTGTTTCTGCACAGTTTACATTGCACAAATTGAAAATGTAAAAATGATATTTTTTCTGTTATCAATACAGCCAGTGGAGGGCAGCACCATCAACACAACCTTCACATGGGCTGTCCACAGTCAGTTAACTTCATGATTCTCTAAATGCAGTAGCAGCGTGAGAAAGAGCTGATCCAGCCAATGCAAATTTAGACAAACATGCTCTTGCTCAGGGAATGAACTCGGCCACTTAAGTATTCAAGAATAGTTTCCTTCCAGCTTTCAGAAGCACGGTGGCCTGAAACACTGAGCCACTGCCCGGGACGATAACGGACTATGTGCTTCACAGTCACACTGGGGAGTGAGAATTCTGCAGTGTCACAGAGCAGCATTGTGTCTGCTTTACATATTTGTGAAACGGCTATTACACCTTCAGCAGATTTTGGGAGCCAGAGTACATTTCACCACGGTCTGGATCAGGTGGCAATGCTGAAATGCTCAAGATGGAGGTGACCAATAAGCACTGGGTGCAAATTCACTACTTATATCTGCTAACCTCTGTGAATATAGAATCAAAGGACCTCCTCACTGTCATTAGTCTATATGTGATTCATACAAGCATTTGCATGCCATTAGATTGCAATATAATTAGGTTCTGACAACAGTGCTCAACTAACATGATGAATTACAGTAAAAGCAATAGAAAATATGATATTCAAAAGCACTAAATACACATATACAACAAGTACATGATTACTGAAAACAATGCTACACCTATGCTACTCAAATTGTTTGTTTTAGCTAATGCTAAAGAGGTTGAAGATACAGAGGTATGAAACTGAGCCCGTCCAGCTACCTCTTTCACTCTCACAATCCCATTGGGCCTTACTGGCCAATCACAGAGAGACCTGGGTTTCTGGCCAGAGCTTCAGCTGGCCAAATGCAAGCTCACATGCCATTTTATTGGTGCAGAGTGTCAGGGACAAGAAGCTCATGACGACTGCGGCATCATGACAACTAGATCACAGACAGTCCAGTGGTAGACGCCGTCAAGCAGGAGTGGCTGATTACCCCCACAGCAATTTTCAGTCTGTGTGCTGCATGTCCTAGCTCCATGACACAGACCATCAGAAGGCACAGGAGGAGGTGCATGGTCAATCCCATGGTATCAGCAGGCCAACTGGGTGGAGGTGCGCTGCTTATTATACCTATTACAGGACAAGCTTCACTGAGAGAGGAGAGTGTCTTTACCCTGTAGCAGCAGAGGTCAAATTAATGGTCATTCATCTTTTATTTATAATGTATATATGAGATACATATGAAGAATGTACATATGACTTATGGTAGCTATCTGGCCTATTCCATAAAAGAGCTTGGCATTAAAAATTAAATATTTAGATAAAAGAAATTTACGCATTAAATATAACACTACAAAACTAAATCTGATTGGTATGTTCTGCAGAAACATTTTGTAAGAGCAAAGATATGTGCTGCTGCTTTTTGAGACCTTGCTTTTGTTGCTGACAGCTGGGTGAGGATACAAGGAGAAGCTAAACAGGGCTATGAACAAGCAATGCTCTCATCCCAAACCTGTTCATACCGCTTCTTACTCCCCTGCTACTCAATGCTATTTTCCACACAGGAGCCCATCTGGCACAAATTGAAGGGCTTGATACTGCTAGTTGGGGAGAAGTACAGTGTGCATATTGCCTGAATATTTAGATTTGGGACTCATAGAATTATGAAAGGTATAATTAGCCCATTTGTTGAAATGGTGACCTGGAAACAACAGCCAGTGGGTGAGATCCCACAGTGATCCTGCAAGGATTAGGGGAGCACTGCATATCCTGACAGGCAGTGGCCCATGTGCAGAGGCCCAGCCCTGGACCCTTGGCCCTCACCATATGATAAGCCTTTTCACACATCACTGATAGGCAGAAAGGGTGCCGTGATGGAAAAAGAACCATCCTAGTATGCAAAAAAAAACTCAGTATGAACTTACACGTGAGAAACTTTTCATGAGCATTGACCAGGGACGCAAAACGAGGAGTGAGAAACGGAATGTAAAAAAAAGAGAACTGTAATAAAAAGATTTAACACAAACAGCTGAAAGAAAGGCAAATAATATGGTGCTGAGAGTCATCGCTTTCAGATAAAATTTGAAACGAGAAAAAATCATTAGGACAAACTTACATGAGAGTCTCAGCCAAATACAGTGTTAAATAACTGGTAAATATGATGGATAATGCATGCTGTTCATCTCCATATTGAAGAAGGAGGGTTCACACTACGGACACACAAAAGCAGCCCTTAGCTACTGTCACCCATAGAGCAACATGAGCTCACACCCAGAAAGCTGCTGACTATCACAGTTTGGTGTATGAAGTGCAGGAGGGATCAGTGTTTCCTTATCACAGCAGTCATGTTTCTGCCTCTGGCCAGCAGTGTCCTGTAAGGCATGTGCCAGTCAAACACAAACGATCTTTTATGTCTGTCTGCGCTAACAGCAGCATCTCTCTGCCAAGCCAAAGGTTAAATGCAGAATGGATTTTATTTCAGCTGGGGTCAATCGATCCTATAATTATTCAATACCTTATTTACTCTTTGCAAATTTGATATTGCTTGTAGTAAATGAGTATGAGGGAAAATGTATTTCTCATACTGGTATTGCTGTAACAGACTGACATGCATGCTGCACACAAACAGCAAATGCACATACACAGACACACAGGAAATGGGCACACATGGATCCCCTGGATACACACTCACGCACAAACACACTTGTGCACTGGAACCAAAATAAAATAGGCAGACAGAGCAGACCGATCTCCACTGGAAGGCAGCACAGACATGAAGCAGCCAGGCAGCTAGAGCTGGTCTCGTCCCAGGGACTGCAGCTGACAGGCAGCAGTGAAGCAGGTTGCTAGGAGCCACTGCTCTCCAGAAGCCCAGTTGGCCAGCTCCTGCCCTCTGATCCACCAAACACAGGCATTCTCACATAGTAGCTCTGGTGCAGGGCATCCTCACGCTTATATAACTCTTTAAGACAAACGCAAAGACTGGCCAGTAAGATGTAGGGCACAAGCATATCTTCTCCTGGCCCCATATTCCCCCCTTCCTTGAAGCACTTTGGTTCAGCCTGTGTTAATCAGACTGACATTATTCATCCACTTCTCAAGGCTGCTCTCATCATTAGGTTGCTAGGCAACTGTTTCGATCATGGGCAGAACGCACACAAATCTGTGAAAAAAAATCTGTATTGTGAAGTCTTAATTCGTAGTGGTAGAGAAATGCGATTAAAACAGAGACTGAGTGCTCCATATGGTCTGGGACCTGACGCTAGAGAGGCTCTGCATTTGTAGGGTGATATGGCTGGTCCTTCTGCTCATGATGGCTCCTCAATTATGGCATGCACAGTACTGCCAGAAAAGCTGACCTACCTGAACCCAGTGTCAGACCATACACAAAGGTGCTGTGGGTGATGTGAATGAGGTGGGTGCTCTTCATAACAGTGAAGGATGGGACACGCCATAGAAAATGCATGTGAGATGTAAATAATTCAGCATTCTTTGTCATATTGCATAAGACCCAGGAATTAAAGAAACATGAACACTACTACTTACAGCTGTGTCAGATGACTGCTTGAGTCAAGGCCAAACTCAGATACACAGGCATTTATTTGGCAAAAAAGACATGCAAGTTTTAATTGTTGCTGCTGTTTTCCCCCAACCAAAGCCATATGTCTCATTCTGGGAATACACTGGGTTTAGTAAGGACCTAAAAGGGATCATGTTTACATAACACAGCTTATTGGTCTGATGTGACAGATGTTCAGTCCTCATAGTAAATTTATTAAAAGCTATGTTAGGGCTTTGAATATTAAGCTATTCCTCTTATGGAGATCCCTGCTGCAGGTGGAATAACGGAATGTAATGTGCTTGACTATGAAATGTAAAAATGACAGAGAGGTATCTAAAGGTCCCTGCAACACTAACCAGGATAACTGGTGACAAGATGGATGGACGGATGGATGGTATTTAAAAGGCCAGGAATGAAGGACTACTACAAAGTATAAGTGCATCACAGCTCAGGTTGAAACATGGGAGCTTGATGATTTGACTGGTTGCCCCTAGCAACGAGCCTGCTCACTTGCTGTTCACGGCAACATTTGATCTATGCATGAACTGCAGAGAAGAGGCAATCCCGAAACGCATGCTCAGATAGAGAGAGGGAGAGAGAGAGGTAGAGAGAGGTACTTGCATAATATTTTGAAACGCAAGCCAACGCACACTTACTCCCACATCCGGAGCACACACTCACGCACGTGTATACACACACACTCACACGTGTGCACAGCTCACACTGTCACACAACATACAGGTGAAGCATATTCAAAGATACGTACACATCCGCATGCAATCATGTAACCACTCAAAAACATGAACCACGTTCATGCAGAACAGAGTGTGCAGGCAAGCCAAGGTATTGCATCCACACGCCCAAATCACAGACACACACTCACGCTGACACTTACAGACTCTACACTGTCACATGGGCATATATTCCAAGTTGGCAATTTATTTCTGCACTTGTATAGGCTGGAGATTGTTATTCTCTACTCACCCACTCAGCTGGGGAGCATTGTCAGCGTGCATAAGCAAGCCAGTGCAATGGTACTTCTGCAATGGAGTGGGGAGGGGGACCAGACACAAGGAGGCTTGCTCCTACTAGCGCAGGTGCCATGTGGCACAAAAGAGAGGTTCCAGGTAACCAACAGGCTGACCTCTTTAAAAAGGCCGCAGGCGGTATTTTGGCACCGAAAAGAGAGAATAGTATGAGCAAACGTTTAATAGAGACAACATTGCTTCCTGGTTATGAGAGCTTTGGTTGTGATGTTGCACAGAATGCCAGAATTCACAGCTATAATCAAAACATTCAGTTAACGGCGTCTCTCGGGGAAGCTGATGGAGGGGAAAGGTGAGGAATCATTCTTACTTTATTTATTTTGTTTTAAAAAATTGCCAGAAAGAGCTACAAATAAAATTTAAATATCGTGATTTGCAATACTTATTTTATTGAAGGCTATTACCTTAAAATAAGGATCTTTACAGTTAAATGCACATTCAATGGTTGACAAGCTTCTCTTTTTTAAAAAATAATTTGATAAATATGTTTTAGATTTACATGATTTTATATGGCAGGACACCCCAAATTTCATGACACAGAGCTAAGATCCACTGCCCCAGTAACATTATCTGGGGTGGGGAGATGTGGGGTATTGATTGCCGGATTAAATAGTGTTACTGATGTGATTGTTAATTTTATTAAAAGTTTGGGTTATTATTGTTAGTATTATTATTATTTCTAATTATTATTATAATAATGCCCACTGTAAACGTTAGAGAAACTTGTGCAAAAAGTTGTTTTCCTGACGACCGAACGTGCATGCGCTGCGCTGGCTGTGGGGTTTGTGCATCCCTTGAAAAAAACAGCGATTTGCACTCAATACGCTGTGCTTGCTATGGGGATCAGTGCAGAAAGTAGGCATTTCAAAACATTCCATTTCGCATGCTGAAAAATGGTAAACTTTTATCATATAGCTGTTGGAATTCAGCACACAAAATATGAGTGTCTATTTTAATTTTTGGGCCCAGTTCGATGCATTGTTTCTATTGGTTGTGTGACAATGTATCACAGCGCACAGTGGTCAAAGTTCAGCAGAGTTCAACTTTGCCCGCGATGCGCACACAAGCTTCCGGAAATGATACGGTATTGTATTCCTCGCATAGCCCTGTCATTTTGTCTGTCCATCAAATCCATACTTGTCCACCACTCACCAACTTGTGCTATTTCTAGTATTGAATGGATCACCTGGAAATGTAAAAAGATAATAATTGCGTTTTTACCTCAGTGATCAGAGTACTTGCTATGATACATACTGTAGGCTTGAATGTATTCTCATTCATCTATTGCAGTCCAGTTTGCAGAATCTATCCCATCATTTATATTATTTACATTTTTATGTTTAAATATTTATATTGTATTTATTTCCCTTTTGCAGTATGGCAAACATGCTGTGACATAACATTAAGAACTGACACTAATGTATCTGTTACATGTAAGTTATTTATATTTAACTGACAAAAAGGCTTACAGTAGAAGGGAGAGGTTCAATCAGAGGTATTTCTAGTTACTGAAAACAACTGAAAGAGTACTCAAGCCATTCAAAACTCTTATTAGACCATTTTTCCTGAAAGGAGCTTCTTTTCAGTCCAAAGTTGGTGAGAGGATCATTCACAAGACTGGTGTGTTTAGGTCCTGTTTCTAAAGAGCCTGAATCATCTGCTTCTCTGTCCTGCTCTTCTAAAACCTCCTCTGGCTTCCCTGACTGATCTAAAATGCATAGATAGTGCAAAGAGAAAGTAACATACAGTAAAATGCCTTAGCCTGATGTTCTGTATCAATAAAGTAAATGAACCCGAGAACAAAGTGATTTCGAAATCAAAATGATATCGAAACTAAACTTTATCCAAATGTCAAATTTATGAATAGGTAAACAAACTGACCCTGGAATAACCTACTTAACTTCTTCTCTAATTCCCACTACAGACACGCATAATCATCAGACCATGAAAAAAATGTAGATCGTGAAATTGACCTTGATTATACTGATTTCTTCATATTTAACATTTATAGTACACTCTCGCAAGCACACAGGTACACACACACAGCTAAGGAATGGTCTAAAACAGGGGTCTCAAAATATAGGCCTATCACGGAAGCTGTATGTGTTTCATACAGCCCACAACATGTTTTTCTTTTACTATTTAATCCAGCCCCCAAATCAATCTTTACTTTGTACTAGGGATGGAATAGTTACTGGTTTCACAAAAAATTCTGGGTGGTATTACCGTTTCAAATTGTAATTATCGTTAAAACTGTGGTTAATTACTACATTTTGAAAAACTAGTCCAGCATCAACTAAAGGTAGCTACAGTCTCCCAGACGCAAGCACAAAGGTGTAGCATGAAACGTGGGTTTGTTTTGTGTCAGTAAAAACATGCCGGAAGGCAGTTAAAGCCCTGGGGAGATTTTTTAGCTTTCTTAGAGGATGAAGTCTGATGTGGTTGTAATTTGGTTTTAATCTTCGTGACCACCACCCACTTCTGTATAGCGAGGTAAGTTAACTTATAGCTCAATGGATGATGTTGGAACTTTGGAATGGGGGAAAATGTCATGGTTGGTCTGTCTAACTTAACTAATGGTTTGTCAATAATGTAAACTGTTAGCCACTCTTATAAAAACAGTACACATTGCTAGTGGTGTAGTGGAGCCTCAGACCTAGCTGAATGCCCATTTAAGAATGAATTCCATGTATTTATATGTTCTTCAAACAGAACAGTTGAGACCATTTTGTTTCCTTCTGCATGGATTTTCCACCATAACTACAATGTGACAACATTATTTGTATTTTTCAGAAGTCCAGAAAATAGTTGGACTCTTAGGAGATCATACATTCTTCCTTTAATTTATCAGAGGCAGTTTTTATTGGTGAATTTAAAATTTCAAGCTGAAAAAGATGGGAATGTTTCTGTTATGTGATTTCATACGTAGCCATGGCCCCCAGGTAACTTGAGTTTGAAACACCTGGTCTAAAAGTACTAATCTTCTGGATTTCCTTCTGCCACTGACTCTCTTCCAGTCTCTAGCTCTATTTGACAATGTTCTCTTGTACTTATCTCTATTAAATCAACATATTAAAGCATCTACTGACAAAAGGACATGATGGACATTTATTTTCTGGACATTTCACCTTTCAAGTACACTGCCCGGCCAAAAAAATGAGTCATCATTTGAATTTATAAATTTGTACCAGCAAATACTGAAGAGCCAATGACTGGATCATTATTACAGCTCAGCATTTTTATGCAGCAATAAAGTAAAGTCAGCTGAGTACCTGAATCTACTGAATCACCAGGTTACACTCCATCCATCATAAATGGATATTTTCTTCCTTGTTGGCATGGGCATATTCCAGGACAAGAATGCCAAGATTCATTGGGTTTGAATTCTCAAAGAGTGGTTCAGGGAGCATGAGGAATCATTTTCACGCATGACTTGGTCACCACAGAGTTGTGACCTTAACCTCATTGAAGGTCTTTGGGATGTGCTGAAGGAGGCTTTATGGAATGGTTCAACTCACTTGTCAATACAGGATATCTGTGAGAAATTAATGCATATCTGGATGAAAATAAAGGGTGAGATGTTGCATAAGCCTGTGGAAACAATGCCATGACAAATGTGCCCCATAATCAAAGCTAAAGGCTGTCCAATGAAAAATTCAAACGGTGACGTTTTTTTTTGGCCGGGCAGTGTATATTTGTTTGTAATGTCACAATTCAACTGCAGTTGACTAAGTCATAACAATTATCATTAGTTACTTCATTGGGGTGAAAGGATTTTACTGTCAAAGTTTCACTCTGGTAATCTGGTCTTGTATATCACTGTGGACAAAAGCATCTGCCTAATACGTAAATGTCATGTAAATGTAGTCTAACTTACTGTAATAATGTAGATTATAAAAACAGCTTGTTTCCATCACTGTGCAATTGGCAAAGCCTGAGACCATTGTAAAACCCTCATACAACACACACTTTTAAGCGTTAACTGCATATCAACACATTTAAAATCAATGTCCATTAGTCCATTCTAATTTTGCTTTCTAAAATGTGACTTATACAGACATAAGCAATACCTTGGCTGAAAGTCACAATTCTGAGATAACTGTTACAAGTTACTTTGTAATAGGAGGGAAAATATCTATGTGGTTATAAATAAGAACATAAGGACAATATAATACATAACCAATAATGATATAGACTGGGAGAGAGTAAACAGCAAAAAGCACAACAGAAAAATTGGGCAGATCAAGGAATATGACACAACTGAAAAGATTCAGGGCTTGTGCCTCAAAGGATTGGCCTTAGTGACACCACTGGGTATATACTGTATGTGTGCTTCATGGGATTTGAGCTCTTGAGCTTTGTGCTGTTAGCATAATGCTCAAACTCCTGAGCTACAAGAGAGCACAGCATTTTATTTTTCAATACAGAGTGATTGTGCAATATACTGGATGGGCATATACTGTATTCCTTACATTTCCAAAAGACTGGCCTGGCATTTTCTTTAACACTATGAAAAAAAATCAACAAAAAATTAACATTTTTATTTTCAGTATATACATGGGTTAGCTGTAATCAACAAGAACAGCATTTACAAATAAATGTATTTTAAACTCTTTGCTTCTTCACTTAGAGTATACCAATTCCTTGTGCACAAAACATCAAGGAATACTGGCAATCAAGTAACTATCTTGCCTGATGGCTGAACTCTCATTTGAAATGGGAAAAAAAATCACCAAAACCCATGTCACTCATGTGGCAAAGTAATTACCCCCCCCCTTAGCCACTCAAACAATAAACCAAATCTAAATGTCAGTGGGTTAAATTAAACTAGACACACCCAAGATTGAATGCTGCTTCCCCTGTTGAATCTACACTTCACTTAAATAGAACCATTCCAGCAATGTGACAAGGGGTCCCAAGAAGTAGCACACCATGCCTCAATCAAAGACCTGAGAAAGAAAGTTACTGAAATATATGTGGCCATTCAGGCAGTGTGTGGCTCTGTGGGCTTAGCCTGTGTGCCTGTAATCAGAAGATTGCTGGTTCAAACCCAGCCTCAGCACATCTATGGGTCCTAGAGCAAGGCCCTTAACCCCCAGCTCCCTGAGCACCAACAGGTGGCTACCCTTTGGGGATAGCTTACTCTGCAAAGAGCAAGTTGAGGGAGGTGTAGAAATTTCCCAATGGGGATCAACAAAGCATCTATTATTATTCCTGCTAAGACTGCTGCCCCCATGACCCAACTATGGATAAGCGAAAGATGATCGATGAAATATATCAAGAAAGGAAAACAAAGCACTCTCAAAAATCTTTGGACCATAGCAAACCACCATGAGAGCTAGGGCTGGGCGTCTGTACCATAAATATGCTCAACTACTAAAGCTAGAATATGTTTTATAATGAAAGATTGTATATCTTTATCATTTTAAAACAACTGAAGGAAATACATAGATGAACCATTTATAGTTATTCATTGAATATTTCGAACAACTGAAATCAAAGCACAAATTGCTTCAAATAAATGTCTTTTAGCTCGCATTTTAGTTTTAATGGAAAAATGCAAGTTCCCTAAAAAAGTAGAAAAAACATACAGTGGTACCTCGGTTCTCGAACTCACTAGAACTCAAATTTCTTGAAAGTCAAACAAACCAGTTTGACCTAGAACTCGATCTGAATAAACCACTAACTTACGTGTACTATTAGAGCATTTATGTCATTTATTTAAACTTTATTTTACCAGGTAAATTAACTGAAAAGCAGTTCTCACTGCTTTACGTGATATTCGGGAGAAATAGGAGATTACGCATCGGAACTGCCTGGGATACAAATGTCATGCGTGTAACTAAACTCTTCAGCCAATAAGCACAAAGGTGCATTGTGTCAGCATCAGAATGCAAAGTCGAACGCACCCAATGACCGGACTGGGGAAACAAACTGAAACGCGGACTTAATACAGAGAAGTAATGACAATAACCAGAAACAGCTGATCACACGGGGATTTCACACGAGGTTAACGAGGGGGCGTGGCGCATGGAAGGAGCGGACGATCGGGGCAGGACAGGGGTAATGTTGGGATAAGACCTTTATCGTTTTGGAAGCCATTAAGAAAAAAATGCTCTTCTTGTTTTATCCTGTTCATTTTGTGTTTGAATGCTAAAAAAAAAAACATATTTTGGTGTAATTTTGGGGACTGGGAACCAATTATTTGGTTTTCCATTATTTCTTATGGGAAAAATTCGATCAGAACTCAAACTTTTTAGGATTCGATCCGGAGTCCGGAAGTTTGAGAACTGAGGTACCACTGTAGTTTGCATTTCTTGCATATAAAAGATACTGTTTATAGCAATGACGTCTGTCTGGGAGAAATTATTCACTATAAGCGGATGCTCATTAAAATCTTTTTTTTTCTTTATGTCTCAGGCAGATTACCATCTAATTGACATTTGTATATTTATTACATGAATATAAGGTAACAAAACAGACAGTGTCACTGTTTACTGAATTTTATTCACTCTTAAAATACAGCACAGCTGTTTCAAATTACAAATTTTCAAATTACAGTACTGCACAAATAAAACTACTGAACTGTGGATAATTCAAATACGATATAATACACATTACTGTACATAAAATACTGTACATAAAATATAGTTTACTGTAGTTTTGCTACTCAATCTCGTTGGCTCGTTTTTGGCAGTTTGATGACTTTGATGAGTCTATATTCATAAATGAGAGAAAATTACTTTCTTTTTCCAATCATGTTTTCTGTGCACGCAGCATTAGCTTCAGGTAGCTTGCCAGAAGCAGACAGGTTACCACAAAGCAAAGTAGGCAATTAAAATAAGAATTGCGGTAGTTTTAATTTTTTCCATATGTTCTGTATAAAAATAGCCAAAATGAACACTGTAAGTGGACTATACTTGATTACTACAGTACAATCCTGTTATAATGGACTTTATGGGATCTGGCAAAACAGTCCGTTATATCCAGAGTTGCTGTATGCCCAGAATACAACTACAGGACACCATTTACTCATACCACACTCCAGCAGACACACTTGTGGTATATATTATTATACTGTACATGTAGTAATCCAACTTTACTCGACCAGATGCGTGACTTTTAATAATCCCAACTAAGCATCTGCGCTGGATCACCGGCATGCCACACGCCTTGTAGGCGGAGCTGCATGTCCGTTACAGCCGAACAAAACTACACCTAAAAACGGCCCTGGGGGCCGAATTGTTTTTCTGATATAAGTGAAATTGCGTTATATGTCAGTCCGCTATATCCGACGCCATGAGTGTCTGGCTGCAGAAGGGCCCAAGAGTGCATGTTCTCTGTCAGGCCATCCACTCTCAAGACCCTACGTCATTTCCGTTTGAACGACAGAATCCGTCTTGTCGTGATAGATTACGACTTGCCGACTGCTGCCATAGAATCCATCTTGTCACGCAATAACAACACAGTATGTATGGCTTAACAGTTTAAAAAATTAATCATTACATCGAAATACGCGTGTGTCAAACTCCTCTCCTTACTACAGGCAACTCGTGTTTACCTTAAAAATGTCGTAAGACTAGTGCTCGGTCACATAATAAAGTTAGCCAAAATCTGTTATACTGTATTCTGTTGACATTCTGTTGGGTTTGAAAAATAAACAGCTTTCCTTTTGCTGTTTTGTGAGAAAAAAAAACATTTTTATTAAAAACAACATAAGAACATAAGAATATAAGAACTATACAAACGAGAGGAGGCCGTTCAGCCCATTAAGCTCACAAACTTAACTAATAACTCAGAGTTGTTAAAATCTTATCCAGCTCTGATTTAAAGGAACCCAAGGAAAAAAAAAAAAAGGAACCCAAGGATTCAGTTTGCACTACGTTATCAGGAAGACTATTCCATACTCTGACTACACGCTGTGTAAAGA
>JAODJW010000007.1:23280300-23295341 GCA_026777045.1 Hyperopisus bebe | reverse complement strand
AAACACACCAGACATGGAGAATAACATATCCATACATAGACACATAAAGCTCCCTGACCAGACTATCATACTGCAATGCGAATGCAATGCAATACACCCTCAAGCCGCTTGACTTTTCTCAATATTCAAGTGGTACAGTATATGCATTTATTTAAAATAATTTTAAATCAAAAACATTGTGCGCTGCCTGAGTATTATTTAAAAGACACAATCATTTGTATGATCCATCAAAGTGTTAAGCTTTTGCTCATTCAGATGTGTGTGCGTGTGTGAGTGTGTATGTGTGGAGAAAAACAGACTCCAGCACACAAACCCTCCAATTAGCTGAATGAAATCCAAATCAGGAACTTAAGACATTATCCAGATCAGGTGTCCTTACTGTTTAGTCCTTAAAGCCTCCTAGGACACGTCAGCTGCCTTTGTAAGACAACAGTAACTACACTGCAAATGAAAACCAGTCTGGAAAATCATATTTTCATATGCAGTATATTTAGTTCAATCATATGCGTAGTTCCAAATATCCTCCACTTCTGCAGAAAATCATCAGCTTTCAATCATCAGCTGAACACCTTATTCGTATGTAGAACAGATATGACTAGGTTTTTTTTTTACTACGCTAATGAGAAGGATCCACCATGTTTTTTCCAGTACACTGAGAAGACATCACGAGAGAAATGAGTGTGGCGACCTCAACACCCTGCAGAGAGCGGACTCTGCCCTTTCACTAGTGATATCTAACATCTGCATGGCATCAATGACAAAGCGTAGAAAACACAAGCAAAAGAACAGAGTTGTCATGTCGAGGCATCCAGAAGACTAAACACCGCTTAAAATATCATGATGTTTAGACCAACCTGACTGCGACGTCGGCTGAAAACTCTAAAATGCATCACAAATATAACACTCAATTACAACTACTTTACTAGGCACAGGCAGTAATGCCGTCCACCAGAGCCGACAGTTTGGTATATTCAGCTGAATGAAGTGCATTCGCTTCAGCATAGGAGTGCTCATTATACACTGAGAATCACCTTAAATAAAAGCTTTCTTGTATTCACAGCTCTCTAGCTCACAAAAGGGCATCATGTAAGTCAATAAAGCCTGTGATTATGGGCTCAAGAGAACACAATCAATTCCAAAAAAGTTAATACGGTTGGTTTTACTTAGGAACAACCATTTTCTCAGCACAAAAAAAGAAACAACATGAAAGTTTGAAGCATGCAGACATAAAAAAGCCTGTGGAAGATGTTTGCTTTTAAGGGAGCTTAGCATAGGTCTGAGTGCTGGTAACAGATCCACGACTCTGTAGTTTCCACAGCTCTGTGCTATAGCATATAACGGCGGTGCTGTTTTTTAATTCCGGTTATGATGAGTAAACCATTAGATAACTTGCATTCTGGAGGACATTCAACCTACAGCAAAGCCTCTGGGCTCTGGCTCTCAGCGGCACCGGCAGCAGTGCAGAGCTGTGTCCATACCTGGAATGGGGTCTGGCTGTTGAAGTTCTTGACCTCCTTGTTGGCTCCACGGACAAGCAGGACTCTGGCACAGTTGTCCTGGTTCAGGGAAGGGTGGGGAAGAAGGGCAGAATAAAAGAAAGAAAGAAAGAAGGAAAGATGTGAGCATGAGCTTTTTCCGCTTCTCTCGGTTACAGCGGAGCATCCATGGTTCCGGCGCTGTCCCCAAGCCCCCCCAACCAGAGCACGCCCCCACACCCCTGCATCTCCTGCGAGGGGGGGGGGGGCAGCATCCCAAATCTGAATGAGTGACCCATTCATGCCCAAAGTGGGTCAAAGTCTGAGAAAGTGTCCCCCAGCCCCGGCAATACACCGCAGCCCCGAGGTCCTCACCACGCACGGGGGGGGAGGGGGGGGTATACGCCTTGACCCCCGTGGCCCCTGTGCACGTGCGGCACGGGAGGCTGGTGGAGAGCCGGACGCAGAAGCTACGTGCAGCAAAACGGGGTGAATGTCTACTGCTGTGGCTGTAAAGAGAGCCCACTTTGGGAAGCTGGATTCGGCAGCCCGCCCACAGAAAATTCACCGCTCAGACACACAGCACACACACACGCACTTTGCAAACACACGCGTGCGCGAACACACAGTCACATGTCAGCCAAGTCCTTCCTCTGCTACTATAGCAGCTCACTCCTTCGCTCCATGAACAACTGCCATCTCTTCTGCCTGGAACTCAGGTCTGCATTTCAGTAGCTATCTAAAAATGACGCCAGAATATTCAGTGGGAGTTTAATCTGCAACGGGTAAATGCAACGGCTTATATAATCAGAAAGTTGATTTTTCAAACGAAAATACACATTTTAATGCAGCAAGTAATCCATCTAGCGTGTAGATTCATCAATATCTCACTAGCAGCAGAAATTGATGTTATTGATCATCAAAATGATTACGTTGAAGGTCCCTCCATCTCTCAATGAAATCACCTGTCACACAAAAACCTAAAAAAGAAAAAAGAATAGGGACTCCTAATTTTAAGTGGTGTGAAAAGTCATAGCAATAATCAAATGATTTCCCAACAGGAAAGATGATAGATGATCAGTAGGCTTAACTTAGCTCATTAATTAACCAAAACTACAAAGTAAGCACAATCAAATCTGATCGATGGCCTCTGCCAGGTACTCTGGTGATTAGCAAGATCGTCATAATATTAATGACCTGGAAAATAAACTATGGCCATTTAAAGGTTTAGGATTTAACCATTTATGCTTTTCCAGTTGATTCACATTCATTTTCACATGACTTAGAAACCCTTAATACTTTAAAGAATGTGGGATGGAGCAGACCGGCAGAGTCCTGACTCCTCAATTATTTCCCTGGGTGAACCTTAATTATTTGACGCGGTTGTCTGGAAGAATCAGCATGAAAGTAGCTGTCGAGGAGCCGGAGACCTGCCTGCGTCTGCATGGCATGTGCATGAATACATTGCGGATAATGGGGGAAAGCTGCAGTCCCTGCATAATGCCTGCTAGAGAAACAACCAAGTTATCCTTTCAATTATTCAGGTCTCTGGTATTAACTTAAGACACTATAGCACTACCAAAAATGGCACTGGGTGTTTCAGAGAGTGCAAAGGTTTTGTAATGGGCTGGCCTGCATGTGTAATTTATTAATTACATCATGCAAATGTTTCTGCCCTTGGACCAACCTCTTGTTTTAACAGTCCTTAACCTCTGGAAAGCACTGCCACTGGCACTGTTTAGGTGTAGAAACCAATAGTTCGGCACCTGGTGCAGTGGAAAAGCAGCCAGAGTCTGAAAGATGTACAATCCATTTTAACTTCTATGCTCCAGTTAAAACCATATCTATTTCAGGAATGTTATAATACAACATCCAGTTTGTAAGGTTGTGCTTGTTTGTACTGTGGCTGTTCTACTTCTTATCATTATTATTAAATGGACAGCTCATTTGCATTCTATACTGCAACAGTAAGACAAACAAGCTCTCCAAAACTTATCATCAAATCATTTTTGTATTATTTTATAGTATTACTTTTCAGTTTTAGTTGTGCTACAATAACAACTCCCCCTAAAAGATTCAATTTGTTATAAGGATGAATCTCAGTCAAACCTGATTTCACTAACTGATGCAGCCTGACAGAGGCCTGGCTGTGACGACATGCCTAAAGTGCAGAGCTAAAAACGACTGTCATGTGAGGTGATTATGTAACACTGCTTCCTAATCCACCAATGCTGAGAAAACAGCTTCTTCACAGGGTACAGCACTGCTACCCTTTTAGAGGCCACTGAAGCCAAAATGCAGAAGAAAAAGAAGATTGTCTCTGCTCTGTATGTAGTTATCATATTCCCCCATCACATTCCTGGTTTACTCATGGTGACCTTAGGTGTGTGTAGTTGCTCTGGGAATCCAGGGGTAGGCTCCTATCTAACCATGACTCCCCAATGGATAATGGTGAAAACAGGATTCACAAGAGTTAAACAAGTTATGAATCATGAAGGGCAGGTATATGCTCTGTATACTAAAATGGCCATATTATTATTTTTTTTATATCAAATTGATGTTTTTCATGCTAGTGGTTTCAAAATACTTACACAAACACTGAAGAGTCTGGCCATCTCTATATTCATGTTACACATTTTTAAAACAACCTTAACATTAAAATCTGACCTTAAATCTTCTGAAAATGTAATTTGTTGATATATCAAGATGAACCAGATTACAACAGTAGATACACTCATGCACCAGGGTACCTTTCAGAGCTCCTTGTTACAGCAGAGCTCCTCCACCCTCTACAGCAAGTCTCCAAGTTCAGTCCTTGGGGACCCACAGACAGTCCACGTTTTTGCTCCCTCCCAGCTTCTGGGAGGGAGCAAAAATGTGGACTGTCTGGTAGGGAGTTGGGAGAGAGCAAAATCATGGACCAATTGTAGGTCCCTAAAGACTGAATTGAGAAACACTGCTCTATAGCACATGGATCCCAGTCACCTTAGCGGAGTGCAATTAAACACGTTCTTCTTGTAGTTGTCAATTCAACTCCATTACTCCACCCTAACATACTGTATGTCATCAATGTAGCTCTTGCCTCTACACATATTTATCTTTGCACAAATCCTCAGCTGAACCTTTCAGTGAAGCGACATTCCTGGGCTCTCACCTGCTAAGATGAATACCAGGCAACTGCAAAAAATAGGACGAGACTAACTATACACGCAAATCGCCTCAACTGGATGGAAATAGCACAGCCTGAGAACTGAGGGAAGCTGCTTGGTTTCAGGAGCTCAGTACCACAGTCTACTAGCGCACTGCCCCAAGCTTGGGCTGTTTTATCGTCAGACATGTCTTCATGAACCCTTGACACTAATGATTCGTGAGATTATTTGAGGAGTCTTTGCAGAATGCTAAGTGATGCAGGAGGTCTTTACATGATTGATCTGGTGGTCAGTGATTAGTTTGGTCTTTTGCAATGGTATGCCGTTATGCATTTAAGGTGAAAAAACAGTCTGTTTTTTACTCAATCAATGACGCTAAATATGCCCCCTCACCAAAGCTTCAGGAGTTCATCATATATCACCAGTAGACCTCTTTTCGTTTTACTATCAACTGACCACCAGCCAGGAGTTAATTGACTAAATATCTATTCGATACAGGAGGCCATACCATTCCCGTACTGGCAGGACAAAGACCTGTCTAATTATTAAAGTTTGGCAGACCCCCGGGCTGCATGGGGATGCGAGGTGGGACAGCATGAAGCTGCCACTGAAGCTGCCACCCACGGATGGCAGTGAGGCTGCTGCCCACGCAGCCTGCCGGGAACGTGCGAAGGAGACGTGCAGACAATGGGCAGGAAGTGCCTACCGATCTGGCATCACCTCAAAACACGCCTGCCAAGGGCTTTAAATACACATGCGCAGCAGGCAGGCCTCACTCGTCCCCTTCCTTTACATTTATTTACTTAGCAAATGCTTGTACAGTTGAGAAAGCATATAGGACATATACAGTAGTACCTGGAGCAATTGGGGTTAAAGGTCCAACAGAGGAATGAAGGGTCCAACAGAGGAATCACTCTGCTGATAACCAGGGACTTGAACCAGTGACCTTCCGATCACAGGCCCAGCATCCTAACCCATAGGGCCACATATTGCCCTTCAGGAGCATGAGATGAAAGCACATGAAAATGAAATTATTTCTGGTCCATCATTGTTAATCAGTTCCCACACACACAAAGCACAAAGCCAGGTGAAGATGTTCAGTGACACGGTGGCAGTCCCTATAACAGGACCATCATCCCCCTGGATGTGTTTCCGGTGCGGGTCCACATGCCATCCAGCTCAGCGCATGGCATGGTGTGAGTGAGTGTGCAGTGCAGAACCTCACCTGGTTGTAAAGAGCACAGATGTGAAGGGCTGTATTGCCGGAGGCATTCTGGGCGCTCATATCAGCCCCGTAGAACAGCAGATGCTCCAGGTGCTGGACATGTCCATACCGGCAGGCCTGTATCCCACAGAGAAGCAAACCAACAGTGACTAACAGGACACACATACACACCTGCACGCACACACACGAACACGTGCACACACACATGCACACCCACACAGGCACGTGAACACCCACATGCACACACGCACACATACACGCATACCTGCATACACACACACACACTAGGTATCTATATCTTTGTGGGCACTCTATTTAATTTCTATGGCCATAACTATAATCCCAACTATGACAACCTTAACCCCTACCCAGCCCTAACCTTAACTGTAAGTAACCATGCAAAATACATGGGATTTTTAGTTTTTTGATTGCATTCACAGATTTTAATAAAATTGAGGTTATCCTTGTGGGCACCTTAAAAATGTCCCCGAAAGGTAAAATGCTTCCAGTTTTTATCATACTGTATGGAAATTTAGTCCCCACAATGTAATAATTTCAAAAATAGACACACACACACATTCATGACAGTTACTCAAATGCAATGGCTTAAGCAGGCACAGGTGCATAACCTTTGAAAGTACAGTACAGTTTCCTAGGTAACAGCACTGATGCATTGTAATCTATCATTAACAAGCAGCATTCTACAAATGTAGTTTTCAAATGTGTATAGCTATAATAAATGACAGCACACATTAAAGCAGTCCGTGTTACTTCGCTATTTTACAGTAGATCATTAGGTGATTGTGATTGTCAGAAGAGGCTCTATCAACACCTATAACCACACAATAGAGCCTCATATAATCTCTTCATATGATCTAATACTGACCCATTCGTCCCGCATTCCACCCACTCAGTAGCTCTCAGACTCTCAGGTACTTGAGCCCCAATTGATTTTATTTAAAGGTGAGCGAATAAAAATACAGTTCAAACCACTCAGACTACAGACATACACTGCAAGCTTATGCTGGATCATCATATCTTGCAATTCAAGCTGTTTCAATGGCATTTTGTTACTCTAAGAAAAAGCTAAGGTTGTAAAAAGGACAGAGGGAAGTGTGTTTCATCAATAATTAAGTGGTCTCACAGTAGGGAGCGAGGCATTCACACAACACTTCTATCGTTCATCATGAGAAAAGGTTCCCAAAATAATTCTTTCTTGATAAATGTTGGTTGTGTTGTACAAAAAGACAGTTACAGTTTATTTACAGGAGGCTTGACAGCAGCCAGGTTAACATTTTTCTGAAGGAGGCAAACAAACACTATGTAAATGAACACCTGGTCTACCACTCTGTCCTCCACAGGTAAAATGCACAATACTGTAGTACCTACACATGGCCACAAGATGTCAGGATACCTTCATCATTCTAAGGCAGGACTTTACCTAACTACTTGGTACTCAGCATTCAGAACTCAGAAATGCTGACAATTTACTGTTGTTAAATAAACATTACAAACCATGCATAAACTACTACTTTAAATTATTAAGGAAATGGACATGAAATATCAAGAGAAGTATGTTTTTGCATATTTGATAAAAAACATAATACTGGAATAATACATTAGAGAAATAATGGCAGAAACACAAAAATTTTACAAAATAATCAATAGAAAAACAAATATGCAGCTGATATCAATAGGAGGAAATTGGCCATGTAAGAACCTCTGGATACTGAAACTACAGGCTCACAATGGCTACAATGACTCACAATGCCCACTAAGATTATTCACCGAATGCAAACATAAACTTTGCACAATCAAATGAACGAGACAGCATTACACTACCTTCATGGATCTAAGATTTACAATCAAGTAGTAACAGTGCACAGTGAAAAATGATGGTTTTGCTTCTCTTTCACGGTCCATGGAACACCTCAACCGTAGATGCTCTTAACGCAAACACAAATAAAGACCTTTCTTCTATCTAAGACCTTCAGCTGGGCTCCAGTCAGGCCAGTGAGATCCTCTTACAGTGGGCAACCTGGATTTTACAGCAGGACCCTGTATGTCAAGTTCCATAGAAAAAGCAGGATGGACCCAGGGACAGATATTACATGGGAAAATGTTCACAAAGCAGATTGTCTTTGTTTATAGGAAGGAGACAATCAACAGGCAGTGGGACTTCCAGACTGTGCACAGAGAATTATTTGGGCATGCGTGTGGGTGTGTGTGTGTGTGCATGCGTGTGGATGTGTGTGTGTGTGCATGCGTGTGGGTGTGTGTGTGCGTGTGGGTGTGTGTGTGTGTGTTGGGTGGATTTATCTCCTGAGTGGTAGCTGGCATTCCTGTGAGGAGCCAGTGTACAGGAAAGGGCGGGTGACCCTCCTGTAAAAGGCATTTACAGATAACAGGGGGGTGCATCTCCGTTCCTGAGAATAGGAATGTTCTCAGTGAAGAGCAGCACACACACATGGGTGGGGTGCCATGGCCAGCTGAGCCCCCCCTTCCACACCGCCTCAGGAAATTAACCCCTGGCTATTCGCTAGCCAGCCAGCTGTGCCTTTATCTAGAGAATTAACTTCATCAAATATACTTAGTCAGGTATATTTGCACGCATTTCCATCTAAATAATTTGAGCCTTGACAAATTTTTATTGCTCTGACGGAACACAAGATCTTAAATTATTATGCTTTGAGGAACAGAGGGTACAGAGTATGAGTCAATATTATAGAGCATAAACAACTTTTCATAAACCAAATCAAACTTTAGGCCCTATGAGAATAAAAAGCATTTTGTAATGCATTATACCAGCATATCTCCACATGTTTTCAGGTTTATTTTTGTCTTAATAATATCTTTTGTAAGTCAGTAATTAAGTCAATAAGCACAACACAGCAGACTAGAACCTAATATAACAGTTGAATGCATTGATTAGTTGGCATGAACAGTATCCAAATTTGTTTTAGAGCAAGGGCAATTTTTTAGTGTCCTATGGAACTTAACAGCACATTTCTTTATGCACTATTCTCTCTGTCACAAAGGGCTGCTCGATTATGGCAAAAAATCATTTTGACCAAAATCAAAAATCACGATTATTTTAGTCAATATTGTGATCACAATTATTTAACTTGATTACTTTGGGGTTGACTTGTGAAAAATCATGCATTTATTGAACTTTTAAAAAACTCATGGATTTCCTTGAACTCTAAATATAATTTAACTGAGAAACAGATTAAAACGGGCTGGAAATGGGTGCCCTGGATTTATAAGACAAGACAAAATGGGAGCATCACTGCAAAACAACAGGAGGTACAATAATTGTGTTTATTTTGATTATTTTGTTTTGATAATCGTTGGAAGCCAAAATCATAATTTGAATTAAAATCGGATTAATAGCCCAGAACTATGGTCATGTGAAGGAAGTCCCAGAAAAACTTAAGAACGTATTTGGTCCAAAATATGTGCACGACAAGCATGCAGGGGGACCTTTAAGACACTGAAATCTGACCCCAGGGAGACTGACCACTCGGGCTCACCTGGTGAACTTCATGCCAGCCGTTCTCGTCCTGACAGCTGATGCTGGAGTGTTCCTGGAGGAGCATCTCGCAGCAGTTTGGGTCCCCACCCACCATGGCTGTGTGGTAGAGTGCTGTCAAGCCTCGACTGTCCTTATAGTCAGGGGAGGCACCCAGCTCCAGGAGGGTCTGTGGGGCAGCCACAGCAGGTCAGGGAGAGTGAACACTTCGGGAAGAAGATGGTAACTTTGACCAAACTGGAGTTTAAATGGTATACTTCAGTGTGATTAATCCTTCAACCTGCTGAAGCTTTTTAACTTGTCGGGACCTCGAAAGTACATCCAAGCACTGCCAGATGTTTGCATGATATTGCGTGCAGGTCATTTGCATGTATTAGGAAAGAAGCATCGACTACATTTGTACTCTAACATGGAATATCTTTAGGCTAACCACTGGTGCAGCACCAACATGAAAATGCCAGCATATGAAGAAGGGCTACCGTCAAGGCGACCAGGTTCTTGGACTTGGCAGCCTTGTGCAGAGCAGTCATCCCGTCTTTGGCCCTGAAGTCCAGGTGGGCTCCTCCATTCCTCAAAGCCTTGATGATCTCCACAACATTGTCCAAGTGGGCGGCGAAAGTGAGAGGCGTCTCTAAATCACAGGGGAGAGAAAGAGGAAGTAAAAAGAAGCCCTGGGTGCATACTCATCACCAAAGGAGAGGAGAGGGGAGGGGAGGAGAGGAGTGGAGAGGAGAGGGGAGGAGAGGGGAGGACAGGAGAGGAGAGGAGAGCGGAGGAAAGGAGAGGAGAGGAAAGGAGAGGAGAGGAGAGGAAAGGAAAGGAAAGGAGACGGGAGGAGAAGAGAGGAGAGGAGAGGAAAGGAGAGGAGAGGAGAGGTGAGGACAGGAGAGGAGAGGGGAGGAACTAGCACATTGTCCGATAAAAAAACATCAAAACATGAATCCAGAAAGTAAACAACAATCTTCTATTTCGGGAGCCTCACACATTAATTCTCACACATTAATGCAGGCCTGAAACCATCAACTAGGTCAAATGTGAATGCAGAGCTTAATAGCTGATGCTAAGGGAGGGGATCAGTTTGCGCTAAAAGCCAGATAAAGGGATAAGTTGCTGCGGACACAGTGAAGGAACCGGGTCACTGGGAGTCCAGTAATTAAAAAGCATGAATAAGAGAACAATAAGACCACATGGAGCAAGAAGCAGCTCCGGAAATTAAACTATGCAATATCTTCCACGGCATTACATTACCTTTAGCCAAAATTAGACTACAATTATCATCAGCACCTTTTCTATTATGAAAGAGGAATTCAAATATGATTACGGTCCCCAAAGTTACCCGCTCTGGAACCAAGTAAGGCTTCATTACTGCAACCACGTTTTACAATGTCACTGCCTGGTAATGAATGGGGGCTCTGGACTTGCTTTATTGCCTTCGTATCTCAGAAGCTGTTACCATTAGCAGGCTATTGTGAAGCCTTTCAAGTGTTTTGTGTGACAAATTAACCATTTCCCCCTACATATGAACATGTGTACTTGCAAACCTAGAGAGTGAAAACAATTTAAATTTCAACACTTTTAATTCAACACAGTAAAATAAAATTTGTTTAATGCACACAAATATTTAGAATTCAACTAATAGAACTTCAGTACCTCTGATTGCTCAAAACTAATTTGCAACAACTAGCAATTAAAACAAGAAAAGGCTGATTGGAAAATGGAAGCAACCAAGCACGTCAAGCACAAGATGAACACAACTCAAAAATTATGCTGTGAGAAAGAAAGGATGAGCTAGAATGAGCTGGAGTCCATGGCTTTGATGGTCTGGTCTGAAGGTCTGGCCTTTTCAGCCAGGCTACCACTGCAAACCTCACCAGATGAAAAGGAATGAAAATGATGATCATATAAGCAAACAGTGACACTGAGTACAAGAGGAAGAGGACAAATTAAAAGGTCTAGCTTGCATGCAGTCATCTTGCTAAATTTCGATTTGATCTGGTAGAACACAGCTCCAACCAAAAACATGACCCACAACAGCTCTTGCACACAAAGCAGTAAGCTATTATAGCCTTATGGATCAAGGACGTCCTGTTTTTTTTTGGCAAAGAACCACTTGAAGTGAACAGAGAAGAATATCTGAGGCATTGTCAGTCACACTTTAAATCTTATTTCCTATCCAGAGTGGTCCCTCACATGAAGGGCTGTCTGCCACTATGTTGCCAGGTTCACAGACACGTAAACACTAAAGGGGTCAATTGATTTTAACATTCACTCAGATCAATAACAGGGATCTCCTCAAAGGTCAGCGTTCTTATACGGCTCAACTCAAAAATACCTAAAAATTCCTGTATCAGAAAAAGCTAATACTCATCGTTTTGTTAAAAGAAGGCTAGAAAGGATGGCCACCATCACCAGTGAACAGCTATTAATATTCAGTGTCACAGGTGACAGTGCAGTTCTGAGGGCAGTATCCAGTAGTACAGTATAGCACACTGAAGTATGCCATTTAAAATAGTGCAGATTTTGAGATTCAGGTTTTTGAGGTTCCTATTAATATTCATTAATGCTGTTATGTACCTTATCAGTGTATAAATGAG
The DNA here is from genome assembly GCA_026777045.1 of Hyperopisus bebe. Lineage (NCBI taxonomy): Eukaryota > Metazoa > Chordata > Actinopteri > Osteoglossiformes > Mormyridae > Hyperopisus > Hyperopisus bebe. The sequence goes on along the minus strand of JAODJW010000007.1, from coordinate 23,283,366 downwards.
TACCATGCCTGGCACTAAGATGTTATATTGCATGACTGAAAACAGCAGTACATTAAAAATATCACTGCTGTTTATGCACTTTTCATTTAAGGTCAGCATCATACAAGGACATGGTGTTTTTAGATGGTGGAACAGAGAGAATTGTTTTGTACACTTTTTTGTACACCTACCCACTGTGCTAGTTGCTGTAAATTAGTTCAGGGGTACAGCTACTGTATCCTCGAGTCAGGAAGAAAATAGGATATATTCAGAGGTTGCATACCACCAGTCTCTGGATCATGGTAGTTGGGATCGAGCCCCCGTTCCAGTAGCTTGGTAAGTTTATCTAGCTGGTGATGCTGAATATGATCCATGAACTTCCTCAAGTTGGCCTGGAAAAGAGAGAGAAAGAGGAGAATGTATGTGTGCGAGATCCAGGTCTGGCCGCCATGCCGGTCTACACCACTCCGCCGCTGCCGATGCTCCAGCGATCTGGCAGCACGCAGCATGTTTCCAGGACAAATGTTCCTTTTCACTTTCCAGGCCAGTTAAAAATAAGTAGGAGAGCAGCTCCCCCGGCACTGGAGCCCGAGGAGGGTGCCGCCTGGAACAATGCAGCCTCGGGTTGCTGCCTCACCTGGCTTCAACTCCGGGGAGACGGGTCACATGACCCAGCTGGACTACACAGCGTTCAGACGCATGCAGCCCGAAAGGCCACTGTGACACACGAGGAACTCCAGAAGCACATGTGCTGACAGAGGTAGGCGTGACCTACACTCACCAGTCCCCCATTCATCCAGCACATGGAATTCAGAGAGAATCATATCCTACATCTCAGAATGACACATTATACCTGGTCATATCTATATCATTTTACAGTTGCTGCTTTCCACCGTTCCACTGTGTACTAGAAGCAGGAAAAACAACCCATGTATATCATGAAGCAAAGAAACACATTGTAAAAGTAACATGTACTTTTTAATCAGGTAACCTAAAGACTAACAGTGACCTTTTACATGAAGCAGCCTGAATCTAGAAGGAGGGGGGTCAGAATGGCTGGCCTGTCACGCCCCCCCCCAAATCTATACTCCTCACACACTAACCAACCGGGACAATTTATAGAACTACTGGGTGGATTAACTGGAAATGTTAAAGTTAATAAATGAGTTTTTACCTGAATGCTGAGTCCTTGCTATGATACAAGTCTGAAAGTATACTTACTCATTTATTGCACATTCCACCTGACAATTTTCAGAATCTTTCCCCACCAATTAGGTGTTTACTTATGTTCCTTTGTATATGTTTCAATGTCCATGTCTGAAAATGTCATGTATATTATTCATATGTTTAAATATTTATATTTATTTCTCTTTTGCATGTCAACATTTTCTGTGGCATAACACTAAGAACTGAAACAGATTATTAATGCATTAATGCTATATACAGAGCCCTGGAGGGGGGCATGGACAATTTTTTTCTTTCTGTGTGCATGACATACATTTAACTCATTTACATTTAATGCACCGAAAAAGACTTACAGTAGAGGGAACAGCTACCATTTATGTGTGTTCACTGGGATTTCAACCCACTAGCTTTGCATTGTTACTGCAATGCTGTTGAGCTACAGGAGTGCTGTTGAAGCCATACTAAATCATGCTTTAGTTTAACATGCCCATGAAATAAACCTGTGAATCTTCACAAGTCTCACTATACGATTCGATTATGATTCACAGGGTAACGATTTGATTATAAAGCGATGCTTGATGCATCACAATGTATCTCATCCATTATTTATTGTACAAGTACCCAGTTTTTTGACATTTAAAAATTTCTTTTTATTTACCAGCTGTTCAAAAATCAGAATCAAGACTCTCACTTTACATTGTAAAAGCAGCTTTTTTTCCAAACAAGTTTTCCATACCAGTATGTGAAACCAAAACATTTTTGTAGTGCATTGTAAAAATGTTTTACTCTTTAAAAAACATTTCTTTACCTTACACTTCACTATAACAAAATGCAGGACAATTCACTTTAACTTTACTGTTTAATACAACTAAAAATTTCTAACATAATAGTAAAGTTTTCAAAACTGAATCAAAACAAAAATAAAATTTCCAGTTCAAACAAGGAAATAGGACCAGTGGGACTATATTTCCCAAAAAATGCCAAGCAGTCCAAACACAACAGAACTGACAACTGCAATGAACCTGAGAGACAGTATCAACCTGAGATGGTTTATGGCTATACTGTATACGGAGGCAGGTGTAAGAGTTGAATTTGGGTGTTACTTAAAAGACAGCATCCTGTGTGTAAAAACATAAGCACCGGTGTAGCACTCATTCCTAAAAGGCTCTAGTTTATGTGTGATAGTATTTTGTGCCTTTGTCCAAAGGCATGCAGAAGAAAATGAAAGAGTACATTCTCCAAGACTTTGTTGGCACTAAATTCAGCAAAAGGTTGCATGATCTCTTTGGCCCTTTCAGATTTCAGGGCTAATGTTCATGCAGTCGCTTCCTGTATGGTTTGCTGATTGGCTGCTACATTTCTTGCAGTTGCTAACTAACTGTAACTCAGGGTGAAAATTAGTAATGTGATTTCTCATATTTGTTGCCTTGCCAAAGTGTTTATTCTTGACTCAAGAAGAATTACATAAAACATATGTTTTATCCAGTTCATTTTTCCCTTTAGCTTCATAAAAACCAAAGTGTGCCCAGATATCTATTTTCAAGATATTGGGTGCGCTTTCAATCTCTGGATGCTCTCCCTCCACCATGTCTCCCATCTGAATTGCACAGCTGGAGCAAACGTTTAATGTAGCTTCCAGAAGGCATTAAGTCTGCACATGTTATTAGAAATCTAGGAAAACTACCAGACCCATCATTGAACTTTTATCAGTGTATCAAGTCCCACACCAAAATTGTATTATACCATCTCCATAACACGGCTTGCCATTTCTCACTAGTAATGATGCACAAACTCTGCTTCATGCTTTCATTATGTCGAGTATTCAATTCAATTCAATTCAATTCAGTTTATTTTTATATAGCGCACTTCACAACGGAGTTGTCCCAGGGCGCTTTACAAGGG
>JAODJW010000007.1:23234338-23280200 GCA_026777045.1 Hyperopisus bebe | reverse complement strand
AAAAAGGACATTGCTGCCTTGGAAAAGGTTCAACATAGGGCTACAAGAATGATTCCTGGTCTTAGAGGAATGTCTTACTGTATGAGGAGAGGTTAGCTGAGCTGAATTTGTTCATCATCGCGCAAAGGAGACTAAGGGGGACATGATTCAGGTATACAATATTCTAACAGGTCTGGATGCTGTTCAGCCAAATGGCTACTTTAATATTAGTTTAAATATTAGAACTCGTGGCCATAGGTGGAAATTAGCGAGAGAACATTTTAAATTGAATTTGAGAAAACACTTCTTTTCACAGCGTGTAGTTAAAGTATGGAATAGTCTTCCTGCTAGTGTAGTGTAAGCTAAAACTCTGGGTTTCTTTAAATCAGAGCTAGATAACATTTTAACAACTCTGAGCTATTAGTTAAGCTCTCCCCAGATGAGCTTGATGGGCCGAATGGCCTCCTCTCATTTGTAAATTTCTTATGTTCTTATTATGACCACAGTGTACCCAGGTTCTAATAGTTACTTCCAGCTGGATAATACATCATGTCACAAATATATGTCACAAACTGTCTCAGACTGCTTTCTTGAACATGACAATGAGTTCACGGTACTCAAATGGCCTCCACAGTCACCAATTCTCAATCCAATAAAGCACCAGTGGGATGTGGAGGAACGGGAGATTCATATCATGAAAGTGCAGCTGACAAATCCGCAGCAACTGCATGATGCTATCATGTCAGCATGGACTAAAGTCTCTGAGGAATGTTTCGAGCACCTAGTTGACTCTATGCCACAAAGAATTAAGGCAGTTATGAAGGAAAAAGGGGTCCAACCTGGTGCTAGCAAGTTGTACCTAAAAAGTGGCCAGTGAGTGTATCTACACTGGTAACAAGACCTAAATAAGTGATAGGTGTGAGTAATTAACATTCAGGCACTACGGACTCAGACACCAGGAGATGCACATAATGCAGGACATAATATGTTGGTACAGGCAAGGTTTTCCCTGTCAAAACTGCCCTTGATCTTGCTATCAATATGTGGCACTGACTCAATTTTGGGGCGATCGGTCTCAAGTTTTGAATACTTTTAATTCATCACCCATACAAAGCCTCTGCAACAATTGAAAAAGATCCATCAAATAGTTTTTGAGTTATTATCTTAAAAATCAAAGCATATGCAGCAGCAGTAACAGTGCACTGGTCCCAAAAATACATTTTGGCTTATTTGCAGTATCAAGCCATATTTTTTAAAGATGGATACATTTTGTACCAGCTCATTATCTGGGTAATGCAACATAACCAAAACAATCAATATATGAAATTAAGCAGCAGCAGGGTATTGGCTGAATGAGGTAAATAAAAATAAACCTCAATGACACATGCATTCAATTTTTTAGAATGCTATAGTTTTTTTTTTTTTTTAGCCAAACAAACATTACCACAACAAAAAAAAACAATAAATCTTGATTTTGTGAGAGACAGATCTTCAGAAATGGCAGCAGGGAAGTAACTGTTAATGTTGTACAAAATTGTTTTTTAATAAATCGGCCTGACCTTCACAATGATTGATGTGTCTAAGACATTGAAGTTTTTTTCTGCATGGCCTGCTAGATATCTAGAAAAGCAAGGGGGTGGTGTCTAATTAGCCATTTTGGCAGTGCACACAGGCAATTTAGCACAAATGAGCAAAATTAATAATCATAGGCAATGGTTTTGAGGCACAGAAACTAAAACAGGTCAGATGAGAATTTGCGGTAGCCTAGCTTTGTAGTCTGGGATAAATCAGGGTGCCACACTGTATTTGATGTCTGTGAAATTTAACCCTTGAATAATTAAATGCACTCTCCAAGGTATTTATTAATTCTGTTAGTTAAAATGAAAATGATGAATGAAAATGTTTATGAAACCTATAGGATGAAAATAATATGCTTGTGTATGAAAATGATGTCAATATTAGTTTATGCTGTCATTTCCTTTCATTTACGTTTCCATTGTTTTATCATATATAAGCTGAAAAATCTACGGGACGCACCATTGCCCAGAAGTGTGATGCTCGCTATGTCAAAGGCTAATTCTGCCATCTAGTGGTGATATTAGCACTATATGTTGTGTGGTTTTACGTTTGAATGACTCCATAAACATTTTCATCCACCCATTTTCTGTAACTGCTTATCCTATTCGAGGTTGTGGGGGACTGGAGCCTTTCCTGGAGGCTATGGGCACAAGGCAGAGAACAATCCAGGATGGGGTGCCAACCCATCGCAGGGCACACCACACCTACAGGCAATTTGGTAACTCTGATTCACCTTAGCCTGTTTTTGGACTGTGAGGGGAAAACTGGAGTACCCAGAGGAAAAACCATGATGACACAGAAGAGAACATGCAAACTCCACACACATGGAGCCATGGTGGAGACTCAAACCCTGGTCCCAGAGGTGTGAGGCAACAGTGCCAAACACTGTGTCACCCCCTAGACATTGTCTTTATTAAGAAATAGTTTGAAGAAATCTAAAACAAATAAAACATCAATATTGTAGGCTAATAGGTAAAGCAAACCATTTACATGTGTTCTGCTTAAGTAAGTAGTATTATTTGCTATTGCTATTGCAGCTTAAGCAGCAGTAAAATAGGTAAACTGAAGTGAACTGGGACTTGAAGTGAAATTCTGCTCTGAATCTGCCTGGAAAACAGCTCCTACATTGGATAGGATCCAGGCAGTAATGATGAGGATATTGAACCATAATACAAGTGTCACATGTTCAAAGAAGTTTTGCAGAGGAATGGATAATGACCGATTAAAAAAAAAAAAAAAAGTAGAAGATAAGGGTCAGAGGATGGATTAGAGAGTTAGAGAATTTACAGAGCAATATACTTAAGTGAGAAGAAAAAGTGAATGAATGATGAACTATGTCAGAGGTGCAGAGACTTAATGATATGTCATGTTTGAAGAACATTATACAGTCATCTGCTGTAAGGAGAAATAGAGTGGATTAAGAGAGAAAGAAAATGCAAAGAACAATTTAGGGGGTTAGATAAGGAGCTACAGGTAATATACAAGCACTGTGAACATTCAGGTGAAAACAAATATTTTGAGAGATGAATATATGTCCTTGTACATGCTCTGAAAACTGTGAGCTGGGTGCAGCAGGTTGGTGGTATGAGCAGGAAGAGGGTAGATATGGTACTCCAGTGCAAGAGCAGCACCTACGCTGAGTGGCCACCTTAGTAAGTTCCCTCTTTGTCTCCAGAACACTTCAAGGGTTCAGGAGGTGCACATTCAGAGCGGCCTTTCTGAACACACATGCTGCCCTCCTGTTAGCTGTAACGAGTCTGGCTGTGCTTCTCTGACCTCTCTCATTAACAGGGTGTTTTCAGCAACAGAACTGCAGCTAACTGGATGTTTCTTAGTAAGTGAAACTCCCACCATGTTTGGCAGCAGTAATCATCCATTCATGTTTCAAATAATGTAAATCACACATATTAGCCACCCTCATCCTTGACTCACTGACGGAGCCAATGGTGAGTTCCGAGGCGGCACATGTGACAAATTCAGAAGCAGAAGCATCCTCCTTGGATGGCTCCCCTATCTAGGTGTTCCCCCTCTGTCTGGATTAGCTGCACATTAATCAGATCTTTTGTTCCTTTCTTCATGCTGTATGTGTATATAGGTACAGCTACATGATTTGCTGTTTGGATTTATAAATATGTGTAACTCATGAAGTCATAGTGACTGGTGGGAAAAACATCCAGACAATGAGTTATATTTTTAGTTAAGGTAATAGTATTGATTTTTCAATTTTTTCTTGAAGGACTAGGAACTAAAGTTTTGTTTTGCAGTGACATGGTACACAAATGTATTATATTCCGTATTAGACAGACTGAATCACAGGTGGTGGGAAGTCATTCACTCAGAAATAGACATGTGGCAAAGATAGATGTGTGAGGAGACCTGTGAGTCAGCAGAACAGCTGAGTGTCGTTCATGAAGTATCGACAGGACAAACTTCTAGCGCTCCTTATATGATCAAAGGACTTAATTCATATATAGCAAAATACCAGGCTGTATTTCCTCCCTGTTCCCAAATACTGCTTCTTTTATATGTGGTTTAGCGAAGCATTCATTGCACTGTGTGGATATACATCCTTTGTTGGACTGGTATCTATTCCATGGTGTTCTCCTGCCTTATACCCTGTGATTCGAGTCAACAAGACCATGTACTGGAAAGGTAACATAGAAGATGGGTAGAAGGTGTCACAAAGTAGAGCTGTATAGAGCATTACGCTGAAGCTTCAATGGGGCCAGAGGAGTGCTGTAATGGTAGTAGTTTACTTGAATATACCCATTGATAATAATCCATTTGTACAATAGCTGTTGGGATAGTAAATGGGACACAGTGAAAGAAATCTGTATGGAGAGCTTAACAGTGGTTCATAGATATGTTAAAGTATTTTGCGTATTTGTATGCAGGGAAAAAACTCCTCACCCAATCAATCACAAGACAAGAAAAAGCCCTTATAAAAGAAAATGCTACATATGGGTCTGAAAGGAAGGTTCGTATAATGCATAATCAGAGTGGAGATCACTTATAAGGAGGAGTTTTTTTAAAGTGACTTATTGCTACAGATTGAGACGTGTATCGCATGCTCACGTCAGATGTGCGGCTTTTAGGTTCACATGCTTGTCCACTATACTGTCTGCTTCTAAGCCCAGTACCATGATAGTGGAATATACTGCAAAAATAACATACCAGAGAAAAAAGCTAAAAGAACCCTGAGGATTCTAGTCTACTTTGCCAAATGTGGACTAGACTTCTGCTTGTACAATCGACTGAAGATTTGTTTAATATAATCATCAATAATGTCAATGACATTTTAAAACATAGACGATGCTTTCTTCAAAAGCCAAAATTTAGACTCAATGATGTTCAGCAGCTTCATTTATGACCCTTAATAATACTTTAGGGAATTTACTTTTTTGCAAAGCAAGTGAATAGCTTTCAGGCTACATAATATGATTCTATAATAAGCATAGTTTGTTTATTTTTATTTGTTGCCAGTTATGTATTCTCTTTAGTTTTCTCCCACAGTCCAAACACATACATACAGTTGAAATGATTCTTTACTTGCCATTACAGGTTCATTGAAATGCTTTTGCCTACCCTACCCTACTCTCCATGAGAGACACAGACACATATGCAGGTGAGTGCAGGCTTAGGGGTCACAGCACAGGCTCAGCCACCATGCAGTGCCCCTGGAGTTGGGGGTCAAGTGCCTTTGCTCAAGGGGCCATGGACATATGACTATTTGACCAAGACCAGGGCTTGATCCAGCCACCTTCTGATCACAGGCACAGCCTGGTGTCTCCTTATTGCTCATAGTGTTGCATTTTTTTCCAGCTATTCTGACAAAAAATGTAAAGGTACAGCAGCAAACATAAATAAAGTACACAATACCCCATGTGATAGCCCAAAATTAGGAGCTGGCTGTCATAGTTACTTACTTATGTGGCTTAAAAGTTTAAAAGTCGGTTTGCCCTGTATAATCCATAAAGAGGGCAGAGTGGCTCAGTGGTTAGCAGTACAATCTCTGTGGCTGAGGGTCTGACTCCTGCCCATGTGTATGTTGAGTTCCCTCTGTGTTCACAGCTACTCTGGTCTCCTCCCATAGCCAACAACACACTGGCATCTCTAAATCGTGCGTACTCTGTGATGGTATGTGGGAGTGTGTGCCCTAAGGTAAGCTGACCAGCTCCCTAGGACGTCTCCACCTCCTGTCCGGTGCTGGGCTCTGGGCTCACGGCAACCTTGTGTTGGATGAGCAGTTAAATAGTTGGATTCGGTGCTTGTTGCTTATACTTAAAAATCGTTATGAATTGATCCATCATTTTTGATATGCATGACCTCATCGACATAATGAAATACATTAATTTTTCCTATTCTACATCAACAATACATGTGGCTGGTCATCAATATGCTACCTTTTACTAAAAGAAGCTGTTTGACTATGAAGTGGCTGACGGATGACACAGGACCACAATAATACGCTGGAGATTTATTGCACAGGGCACATGAAACAGAATATGAGACTCTGGGACAACAGTTGTTGACAGGTATATAGTGATGGGCAGTTGGCAGCCATCTTTGGAGCCCATAGCAGTGACAGAGAGGGACAGACCAAGTTGTGAATAGAGAAACGCCTGAAGACTTAGAAGCACTTCCGGTGGACGATGGAGGGCCCAGCCTCCTCATATTCATCTTTGCTGATCCACATTTGCTGGAAAGTGGAGAGGGAGGCCAGGATGGAGCCGCCAATCCAGACTGAATACTTACGTTCAGGCGGAGCAATCATCTGCGGGAGAAATAGGCAGAAGTCAGTCATCTCTCTTCTTATTAGGCTACTCATCACCAAAGAGTGTCTACAGTATGTAACTCGCCAGATTACCTCAATGCCTCAATACCTCAAAAGAGTTTTCAGTTTAGAGCAGTGTTTCCCAACCCGGTCCTCGGGGACCCACAGATGGTCCACATTTTTGCTCCCTACAAGGGAGCTGGGAGGGAGCAAAAATGTGGACTGTCTGCAGGTTCCCAAGGACCATCATGGGAAGCATTGGTTTAGAACAAGAACACTGCCTGAATATGTCATTTGCATAAAATGAAATCCTGTATTTCTCCATGTAGACAATGCTCCTGGCTCCATTCCCCCGGCTGTTCTTGCCAAGGTCTTCACATGCACTTCTACTGCTGCTGCTCATACAGTATGTCATTTGCGAAGAAATCTTATATGTGTGATACACATAAAACATCTGTACCTTGATTTTCATGGTGCTGGGAGCTAAAGCAGTGATCTCCTTCTGCATGCGGTCACCAATACCAGGGTACATAGTGGTACCACCAGAGAGCACATTGTTGGCGTACAGGTCCTTGCGAATGTCAATGTCACACTTCATGATGCCGTTGTACGTGGTCTCATGAATGCCAGCAGACTCCATTCCTGTGAAGAGCACGGTCACATTGCAAACTGCTGCTCTAACTCACTGAGGCCCACATATGTTTAGCCTCAGGAGAAGTGGTACTGTTGCTAATCACCTCACCATTTAAAGTTAATTTATTGTGCATCAAAGCACCAAAAATGAATTGCAGGCACTAAAATGTGACTGAAATATGCCACTGGCTCTGTTTTATGACTGACATCTTCCATGCTTGATCTGATGCTACATTCGGACTCATGTATATGGTACCTTGCTGCTGGGGTTTAGTTTATATTTAAAAGGCAACTGGGCAAAAACTTTAACCTGCATTTTGCTGTCAACTGAATAACATCACATACAGGAGATGGTTTAGCATTGCAATTTTTTTTTTTTTGAAAAATATTCATGCACTAAATATTAATGAAAATATAATTGCAATATTATTTATTCATACCACTATTACACTGCCAACCATATTGACCCTGAACATGTAATAATGAATGCAGTGTTGGTTCGGATAATCGGAAGACACTGTTAGTAACAGACCAATGAAGGAAGGCTGGAAGAGGGTCTCGGGGCAGCGGAACCTCTCGTTGCCGATGGTGATGACCTGACCATCAGGCAGCTCGTAGCTCTTCTCCAGGGAGGAGGAGGAGGCAGCAGTGGCCATCTCATTTTCAAAATCCAGGGCCACATAGCACAGCTTCTCCTTGATGTCACGCACAATCTCACGCTCAGCTACCGGGCAGAAAGACAAAGTCACAATGATAATCAGCACCATACTCGCTTCAGCAATCATGTGTTAATACCAAAATGCGCTCTGGTTCAAGCAGCACACATTACAATATATATTTTTTCTGAGTAGATATACACTTACTAACCACATAAATAGCCTTAAACTTTTCTCTGATTGTCTAAGTCCTTTGCACTGTACTATGTATATTACAAATTAAATAGAACAGAGATTTTTATTATTCACTGTGTGTATGCAATACAGCAGGTAATACAATGACTGGGTGATTATAAAAACAAGGGATTGGGGGATCATAGTACTTTTTAGCACTTAACCATACTAGCAAATGTTGTGTTAGACATGACCGATAGCCAGGAGATGGCAGTCTTTCAATGCCATTGAACCACTAAAACACCAGAGGCATTGATTTTAGTATACTGAATTTTATTCAGAGAAAAAATAACTTCAATGCCTACATTACTGTTTCAGCCTGTTCTGTGACTAGAAAATGATCAATTTTTGTCAGCCAGTTCAGATAAGATACAGTAACTTTATTTTGCAAATAGGGAGCACTCTTTTCCTGCAGTTAACTGGAAGGGCATTTCCCGGCCTGTGGGAAACTGACAAAGAGCACAAAAGATTGATCGTGTTACTTCATTTCCAGGCAATATTACAAACATGAAGTCTTTGTCTCTACTGTAATAAACTAAGAGGAAAAAAATATCCAGCAGGGCGCTGACACGTCGCCTTGTGAGTCTGTGAGTGTGATGAGCGGAGGCATGTGTCGGGCTGACTCAGGGCGGGTAAGGCCACTGCTGATTCCCACGCGACGTGGCCCAACTGAAACACAACTCTTTATTGTTCTACATGCAGTGCAAGTGTGTCAGACAGAGTTGTGGCAGCAGACACACTTTCTGGATAACTAATGGGCTGACCACACTCTTAGGATGAATAGTGACATGCTTCCGATGTCTGGGATGCCACTCTCCGGAGTCACAGGACCCCCTGTCTCCACCCCCTGCACCCCCCACAGCTGCTAAGCCCACTCATGACTTTCAGCCACCCACCCCCCATCTGCCAAGTGCTGAAAACCCTCTTCTATTTTAGTTCTCTTATCTTATGTACTGTTTAGTTGCCTCTAACTGATATCCAGTCTGACACTGAAAACCTGTGAAAATGAAAGGAGTTTCTGACCAGTTGTAACAAATGAGTAGCCTCTCTCAGTCAGGATCTTCATGAGGTAATCGGTCAGGTCGCGACCTGCGAGGTCCAGTCTCATGATGGCGTGGGGTAAGGCGTAGCCCTCATATACCGGTACGTTGTGGGTCACACCATCCCCCGCATCCAGTACAATACCTGCGACAGTCAAAAACAAAAACATTTGTATCAGTGCAGTCAACAATAGTAACAAGAAAAAACACAAATGAATTTTTTTAGCAATTTGTTTCCTTATTTGTACAACAATTATCCAAAGGAGGTGGTATGGTAGCTAAGCTGGCTAAAGCACTGCTAGTTTGAATTGTTTGGATTAACTGCGAAAGCTCTAGGTGTATGTGGTTGTTTTCTCCCTTTACAATGTTTCACTGTATATATACAGTGATAACAAAAGTATTCTATACCGTCACTGAGAACAGATTCAAATATCAAGATTTGTATTCAGTGCAGGTAAGGTGAAGTCAGACGAACTCAATTTCCTTTGTATGTTCTAGCGCCCTTACTATAACCAGACTTACCAGTGGTACGGCCAGAGGCATACAGGGAGAGAACAGCTTGTATGGCCACATACATGGCAGGCACATTGAAGGTTTCAAACATAATCTGCAGAAACAAGGACAACACCATTATACTATATACTATACTATACTATACTATACACTATACTATAAAGTGGATGGACCACTGCATGAAATTAATAGGTTTTAGACTCAGAAAGGTATACATTTCATTGGTCAGGTAGGTATTAAACTCTTATTTATGGGTAATCTTGGGGGTATACAAGCACAGTGCTTTTAATAAATAGTCATCTGTGACAGAATGATAAACACATCTAAAAATGAAATGAGAGCATAGCTATACAGTTTAATAGCAGATCCAGAGCATTTTCCAGTAGAAGGAGGACAGTATGACCTGGGTCATTTTCTCCCTGTTGGCCTTGGGGTTCAGTGGAGCTTCTGTCAGCAGGACAGGGTGCTCCTCTGGGGCCACACGCAGCTCGTTGTAGAAGGTGTGATGCCAGATCTGTGACGAAGTGATGAAGGACACGTGAAGTGGCAACATGTTGGCAAACAGGGAGACATCAGCGTTCACCTTCTCTTGTAAGTTGTCTTTAATTATCAATTAAATTAACGAATACCCTGAAAATCAAGAAAAAGAATCCTACTCTGAAATAGACACCAGGTAGATTATTATTCCAATGACAATGACATATCAACAATACATATACAATAACTTCACAACTCAGAAAATATATCTGATTTCAAAATAAAATGTAAAATGAAGCGTATTAATATTTCCTTACATTACAATTTTGTGAGGATGATGAATTATTTAATTTTTAAGTTGGTCAGCGGCACCTGATGATAAATAAAATGTAATTTTTGATATAGCTCGAATTTTTCTCTCTGTGAATGAGTGCACCTTTTCCATGTCGTCCCAGTTGGTAATGATGCCGTGCTCAATCGGGTACTTCAGGGTGAGGATGCCCCTCTTACTCTGGGCCTCGTCTCCCACGTAGCTGTCCTTTTGGCCCATACCCACCATCACACCCTGGAAGAAAGAATAGTGTTAGTTACAGTTCCACGGCTTGGAAAGTATAAATCTAATTGACCATCAATGCTGAGCACTTTTCTGAACATACCAGGCAATTTTCTTGTCATCCTGGTCGTGAGCCCTAATGTTTGCTGTCTATATATGGCGGATGGAGATTTAGTAAGGTGCTTTGCATTTAGTCTATGGCAGTGGTGCCCAATCTCATCCGCAAAGGGTCGATGTGTGTGCGGGTTTTTGCTGCAGCTCCCTAATTATATTACTAATTAGAGGACTGATTGGCTGAGGAGTCCTCACACCTGGATTTGAACAGCTGACCTAAAGGTTACCCCAAAAACCTGCACACACACTGGCCCTTTGCGGATAAGAATGGGCAACGCTGGTCTATGGGCATTGTAAATGGGGCTAAACTGGGTTAACACTGATTTTCAAATTCCTGTAGTAAAGTTCTTGGTAAAATTCCTTAGTGGTCTACTAATACTAAAGTATCAGGCTAATTATGTCTGTGGCAACATTGCTTCAAGTCACTTCACTTTTGGTCATCAGTATCTCAAGCATCGCTAAATATGAATGCCAAAAGATACCCTCTGCTTATCTTAAGACACCGGGCTAAAGGGATTATGAACTGCAGCCCAGATGCCATCATACCATTGAGACGTGCTAATGCTTACACAATTAGTGCCTCTTCATTAAAGGATTATATACTGCTTACTAGTGAGGTTGAGCCAAACTTGAGATGAGTAACACTGTAAACCCGAAGATCCCAAAGGACATGTGGTAAGACGGGGAAGGGTAACATTGCTGGAGAAGGAAAACTGAACTAAGATAAGAATAGTGTATGAGGGTTGGACAATGCTCTCTTTCTGTCAATTTGCCACAATGAAGAAAGTCAAAACATGTACAAATCTTTTTTAAAATGTGCATGGCCACGGCATCTGGGCAACAATGTCAATCAGAGGGAAATTCTCACCTGGTGGCGAGGGCGGCCCACAATGGAAGGGAAGACAGCCCTGGGGGCATCATCGCCGGCAAAGCCTGCCTTAACCAGGCCGGAGCCATTGTCACACACCAGGGCAGTGGTTTCCTCCTCGTCACACATGTTCAGTCAGACAGCTGTAACCCTGCACTTCAGAGCAACACGGAGGATCAGTTTTATTAGTGTGGTGGATATCCTAAACATTAATGACAGCCAATAAATAAATGCAAACATTACAATTTCTGTTCAGTGAGTTGAGACTCCATCTTAAGTGTTCTGCTAGAGCAAAAATAGATTCAATAAAAAGAACAACCTACTAAATACTTGTTATACTATTTTATCCACATTTGTCTTGAAATTTGCAGTTTTAATTAGGTAGTTAGTTTTCCAGGATTTTAAGAGTTTAAGGGTCATGTCATGTTTAAGGGTTGTATCACAATAGTTATCAATAACTAACAAAAGATAAATCTAAATAATACAATGGACTGAAGTAATCAGAGACTTCTGAAACTGTAACATCATCTAAACTTTAGACAACAAAGTTTATAAGCGAATTATGCTTTTCACTCGAAAATATAAAATGATGAATTATTTTTGGTTCCCTATACTAAAATGACATAATTTTGCCCCCATGAATATGAAATGACCTTTTCTCCAGCTGTATTAATTCTGACACTCAAAAATGCTTGCACTAATATCACTATAAAAAGAGAACGGAGTCTCTTGTGTGACTCACCTAGGAGAGCTGGAGAGGAGACTTGTGAGCTTGTGCTCCCTTGAGAGAGTAAAAGCCAAGCTTCACCTGGTCCAGGCATTTATACAGGGATCCCCATGGTCCATGCCACCGAATACCATCAGCCCGTCAGCCCTTTTTAGGAGACATTGCCATGCTAACAAGTGGACTTAAAGTCCAAAGGCATTTTGTCCTCCATGAAAAAGGACACAATTGCTGTGTGAAGCTGGAATCCATCCCACCAAATAGGTGGGCAGAAGTCTTTGTATGGGTTTAATATTAGACTGTAATTTATTGCATGGAGACACGTGGCCCATTGTGGGAAGACAGGTCGACCGTGTGTCATAGAGGATGGCATTTTGGAATCCTGCGGCATTGCACACTATAAATAAGATCATGTGCATAAGTCATAATGGAGGTATGGCCTTTTGTCTGTCCATCCACTGGGGCGTCACTACAGCAGGCATTCCATAAAAAGTACTACAGCAGGAACTCAACCTCTGAAATGCCTTCAAAGGAAATTTCCTTCTGCAGCGATCAGAGTTTAATGACAACAATGGTAGACAAACCTCCACCAATGACAATAACAAATAAATCCAATTTAAATGCAGTCAGAAAATCACTATTAAAGAAGACATAAAAATTAAAAGCTATCAAGTCACAAACTTGTGAAGATAGTTCAAATCTATGATCCTGCCTTTTCATTGTATGTCAGTGCTGCAAAGTTCATAGTTCATAATTCCATGAATAATAATTACAATTTTAAAGGTTAATGAGCACAGAGGACAAAAGGTTGTTTTCAACAGCTTTATTAAAATGCTTCATTTCGACAAAAAATCTGTAGTAGGCAAGAACACCCTGCACTATATTGCACGTTAACCCTATCAATGATACTCAATGGTGAGGGAACAGTCTGGTGAGGCAAAAGATGCTGATGACCACCAGCTCTTCTTAAAAAATAGATATTATATAGAAAATACCTTGGATGCACTCAGTAGCTTTTAACATATATTTGATTCTTCATTCACACAATATATACAAATCAGTAGGAACATAAGAGAAATAAACATTTTGACAGAGTATACTGATGCACATATGACTTGTCAAAGAAACAAATCTCAATGTACAATAAAGGTTTTAATGACGTGTCAAACCTGATATACATAAACCCTTATATAATATACTCTTATCCTAATAGGACTGCTTTTAAATAAATTAAAACAGCAGAGATCTGTAGTGCATAGCTCAACCAGCAGCTAAAAACAAGATTGGGAGGCCATTGTACTTTAGTACCTTTAGAGTTGAGTATGTATTTCTTTTGTATAGTTTTTGCAAAGCTTTAAACTTGGAGGAGTTATCTTCAAGATGGTTGAACAATTTAAGCAGCAATGTCAACATTCAAAATGTGTGATCATTCTATAACACATTTTGTAGATTTCCAGCATTTGTTTTGCTGCAGTATTAACTGTGATACATTTACTGGGCCCTGAGGGTGTGAAGGTCTGTGCTGCGAAGCCCCTGTGGCCCTTGTGAAGCCCTTGGGTCATTTAATGCTGGCCAGCAGAGTTAACTGTCCTACAGGGTACCAGTGAAGCACATAAATACGATGACGTGCAGTGTCAGCAGATATGCAAGGAAAAGGTAACGAGATTTGGCCCGTGACGTCAGCAGCTTGGAGCAGTACAGACTCCGCCCCCGCAGCCACCGCTTACAGGACAGAACTCCGCCTTTCATCTGGGGAGTGAAAAAATAACTTTCACTACAGCCGACAAGCTCAGGTTCTGCATGGTTTATGATGTGCTGATGAAATTCATTGTCTCATGACAGCACACAGTAAGTAAAAAGCTCCTGGTCTTAATGATGGAGACAGACATGAACACTGGAATGCACTAACCTTGCGAGTGACAACATTCTCACTGGGGTCAATGATAAGTGCTTCCCGTTCATCCTCAGACTCCAGATGAATAGTGAATTCTCCTTGACTTGCCCTGGAAATGCTAGCATTCATGCTGAAACACAATAACCAGAAACAAGTGTCAGGGCAGGAAAAAATAATTCAATGTGTACAAAAAAAATTCACAACATACTGGGGTTTGCAAAGATTCTCTGGGGTTAACAGTTATTGTGAGTTTATCTACGGTCAGTGTTTTTAAAAGGAATGCAGGAGCTAGAGGGCCTGAAGTGATTATGGCACCTATTCACTCTCTCCTCAGCGAGTCCCAGAGCATCTTCAGCCACCTGCCTCCTGGCCCGCTCCTCTCTCAGGCTCTCTGCAAGCTGGGTAAGCTCATGTTGTGTAGAGACTAGCTGCTGCTCCACCTCCACCAGCCTGCAGCATATGAACATGAGATTTGGAGGGGAGGTTGGGAGAAGCACAAGGCAAAAAACAGAAGGACACAAGGGCAGAGCAAAATGCATAACACTTGTCTTTTTTTACCTCCCTTTTAATACTATGCGAGGGGGCACAAATATTTATCAACGTCACCTGGTTCTCAGCTCACTAGCCTGGGGGGTGTCCATTGCCACCATGGTAATACTCCGTTCTTGGGGTGCTCCAGGAGGAACCTCTGGTGCCACTGCCCCCTTGTGGAGAAAGACTGTCTGGTGAACAGAAGCTTGCGGGAAGCATATTTACTAGTCGTAGTATATAGTATATGCCCATAAACAAAGATCTAATTTGGTTATATAATTATCAAAAACAAAGAAGGACAACTTAAGAAACAATAACAGTGACAGAGATGATTGAATTCAGGAAGAACTTACATGAGCGCGACTCTGGCCGGGAAATGTCTGGATCTGACTCTCAAGCCAGTAACAGCGATTCTGCAGATCACCCAGGTTTAGCTGTGTGTCCCTCAGGGTTTGAGACATTGTCTTTAACTGGGAAGCCAAGCCCATCTTCTCCTCCACAGTTTGCAGAAGCTTGTAAAGAAGATGGGACACAAGTAAAATACTAAAGCAAGTGTACCATACACATGCTTCATACAATAGTTTGCTTTTCAGAACTGTGATACAGAAATTTACATGGAATTCACTGCTTCATTAATAGAAAAGAAATAGGTCCTAGTGCAGTGCCAGTACCTTGGCATTGACCTGCTGAAAGCGTAAATCTCGCTGATGGATCTCTTGGAGACAACGCTGGAGGTCACTTTCAAGCTGGCGTCGCTCTGCTAGAAGCAGAGGGAGCTGCTCACTAGATGAGTCCTTAGCTAGTGAGGCTGAGTTCTCCTGAAAGAACAATCCGAAATTAAGTCCTGGAACTTAGTTGCAGCCATTTCTAATCCATTTTTACAAGTGTGGAGTGGTGGAAAAAGTTCTGCTATCATACTTAAGTAAAAGGACAGATACTTTACCAAAATGTTGCTCAAGTGAAATTCATCCATTATAATATTACATTTTTTAAAAAATGGTTTTCAAAGTACTAATGTAAAAAGTACAAAAAGCAACTAATCCTTTTAAATTCACTCAACACAGATTTCACTACAGCATTGTAAATTATAGTTCAGCACTAGAATGAAAACGGTCATATTCTTTTTATTCAGGAAAAGCTATGAAACTTGCCTTGCTGCACAGATTAGCGGAAAGACTTTTGTACTCTGTGAAAAACAAAAGACTGATCTACAAGCCAGATTTAATAATGAGTTATAAACATATCCCGGGCCAGTACTATAAGACCTTTTATAAGTGGTAAATGACCCGACGAAAACCCTCGTCCTCCACTACGAGAACAGCTGATCGTCCAATGCAATCAACACCATTACTTCAGTAGCAGCTGTAGTGCTGCTAACTTTGAATATCCACAAATTAAAATATTCATCTCATAAAAACAATATGTAATGAATAAGAAAGAAATATACTGCCGAAGAATCGAGAAAGAAAATCACAGTCTTGATTCTGAGTGAATAAAATCATTATCAATATTTTACCCAGAATTGTGCAGCTACTCAGGTGCTCTGCATTTGATGTTCATTCAGAATGTATTGGAGTAAAAAGCCATAATTTAGCTCAAAAATGTAGCGAAGTGAAAGTAAAAGCTGCATCAACTAAAGTAAGGTATGAAACTGTAAAAAAATTTAATTACAGTTAAAGTACTTGTAACTGTTACTTCACAATTCTGTAAGTATGAAACTTTTCTTAGGTTCTATAAGTTCTACACAACAATCAACATAATCAGAAGAGTCTACAACCACACATATCCAAATTTAGGTCTTAGATAGGGAAAGATGTGGAGGATTATTTAAATATAGGCAAGCATTTAACTGGATTACTTCCACCTTCACAGGATAACTGGACAGGGCTCCTCCGATACCATGTTCTAGCCCAGCTCACCAACCTTTTCAGCCATGGCAACTACTGGCTGCTTGAGGCTGTGGTGCTCTGACATCAATTTGTTTCTCTCAGACCTGAAAAGCAAATGAGACAGCATCTATCAATGTTACCTTGGCAAACTACAAACAGCATTCACAGGGCTAGCTCTTCTTGGAACCCCTGGTTACAGAGGGTATGTAGCCTCCCCTCTGGGGACCACTGCCAGAGCCTCATGCCTGTAATTCTTCCCCTGCTTCTCTTATGTTCACTAAACATAGCAGTAGCAGTTTCCATCACAGCCTACAAAAAACAGCTCACTTGCTGTGCAGTTTGCAGAGGGCAACCTAGAGGACAGTTCTGACATATGTACACTTATGGCTTCATCTTAGCAATTGCAAAATATGGCTTTGACAGAAAGAAGTCATGCCTGAAAGAGACAGACATCATAACACAATTCAAGTCTGAAGCAAGTGGGTAGAATCTTTAACAACTATGGGACAGTCAGAATAAAGTGTTCCCAGTGCCATGAAAGACTCTGCAATCATACCTGCATATATCACTGATTTGTATGATGCTATTCTCTTTGGAAACTTTACTGTGGAACATGACAATAACAACAAATACCTGTTTCTAATAAATGCAGCTTTCACCATTCTTCAGGCAAAACAGAAAACTCAAAAATTTGAGATATCCAAAGCATCCAAAGAAATGTCAAAGGATCCGTCTGTAAAAGTTTAAAGACCCCCATGAAAGAGAAAATATGCACCAGGCAGGGGGTAGGGAGGCGGTAAGTTAGTGGGTCTTATCCTGTGCGCGTGACTTCCCCACCCCACCCCCTTATCCAATTAGCAACTTTCATTGTGCCCCCCTCCGAAACTTCATGTCATGGTCATACTGCTCACTAGGCAGATACGATAATTCGAACATTGATCTTACTTCAGTTCTGCAAGCTCCACCTGGTACGTGTTGATGTCTATCTCTGTCTGCCACCTGTAAGCCTGTGCCTCCTGCAAAGCCTTCTCTAGGTCAGCATTTTCAGACTTCAAGCATCCAACTTCTTTCAGCTGTCCCAGAAAACAAAACTAAAGTTAGAATGATGATATGACTTGATGGACAAAACACATTTATACTATGTGATTTAAGCTAGGGATGTAACGATATATCGAATTTCATGATATCGCGTCATGGGACTGTGCCGATATCTACTAGGATATTACATAGTTATTTCGCTAGCACAGCTACAATCTCTCTCTGTCGAAAATTGCATTGTTTTTGTTTGAACAGCAGAGGGTGCAATCAAACTAAAAATAGTCGTCTCACTGTATGTGATTATTGACAAGATTCAGCTGCTACAACAACGTATTTTATTACTTATTTTTATTTGCTGCTACTACCAACTACTGCATTGCTTTTTTTTGCGATTGGCAATGAATCACTGAACTATGTATGCACAATGACAATGCTATTTTTGACACATGCTTAGGGCATGGCTGGCCACTTTTGTCATTTAATTAAAGGAGGAAAACTAAAGCACTAATTTAAAGGAAAAACATTTAGATGAATAAAAAAGGCTGATTTAATAAGAGGACAAAGTCATCAGTTTTCTTTATATTTTAATATTGTGATAGATATTGTACCATGGACTACCATCATAATATTGCTATATAATGAGATTTTGGTATCGTTACATCCCTCATTTAAGCTATAGGAAAAAAATGAAGAAAAAAAAAAGTGGTTCATGCTGCTGACCATTCAAGACACACGAAAAAGTGATTTGTAAGCAAGCCTAACAAACTGATATAAAAACTTACCAGCCTATTCCTCTCAGTTTGGAGGACATCAAAACTGCTACTAAGATTAATCTCCTCACTGCCCACAGGTGTAGCTGTACTGGCAGTTGTCCCCTGCCTGGACTCAAAACCCCTTTTAGCTTTTGCCAGTTCCTGAATCAGTCGGTCTCTGTCATCTTGAAGACTGGCCATTGACCCAGAGAAGGCTGCCATTTGCTTGTTGTACATGTCATTCTCTTGCGATAGCCTGTTGAGCTCGGTTTCCTTTTCTGAGATTATACAGCATAGCTCATCTATTTGTTTTGTCAACTGAGAATGAGTGTTGTCACTTTCAAAAGCAGAGAGTTTCTGGATTAGAATATACCTTTCTTTAGTTAGACTGATAAGTTCAGAATTTGTGTCACTGAGTTGCCCCTCAATCTTGTTCATAGCTGCTGTGGTCTCCCTGAGTTCAGTGTCGTATTTGTTTTGTAAAACTTTGAAGTCGTCAATGAGATGGTCTCTGTCATCTTGTAGCGCAGCCATAGCTTTTGCTAATGACTGATTTTGAGCCTCGGTGGTCTTGCACAGATTCTTGGCCTCGGACAACAGTTGTTCGGTTTGCATTAATTCTTTAGCAAGCTCTGCAACCCTGTTTTCCGCAGTTTCTCGCTCATTTCTCATAAGGTCCACTTCTCGTTCAAAGGCATTGAGTGTATTATTATATTTATTACTGGCTTCTGCTAGGTGATTCCTTGTTTTGACTTCCAGTTCCTGCATCTCTCTTTTCAGGTCATCATTGGTCATTTTCTGTGCTAATAATTTTTGTTGCAGATCATTACATTCTGCAGCTTTAGCAGCTACGTCCTCTTGTAGGTCAGAAATCACTTTGGTTTCTTTCATTTCAGCTTTCTGTTTCTTCAGGGCCAATACCTCAGCATTAAGCTCCTGAACTTGAGTGGCAAGTTCTGAATTCTGAACTTTTATGATATCATTAGCCTCTTCTTTTTCCCGAAGATCCATCAAGGCCTCCTGAAGTTGATATTCAACAGATGTTTTCTGACTTAATATGTTTGTGACGGAATCCTTTTCTTTCTTAAGGAGTTCTTTTAACTGGTTGTCTTTAAGGGATAATACTTGATTAAGATCTTCTCTGTATCTAATCAGCTGTGCTTTGAGCATAGCATTTTCAGAGTTTAGGTCATCAATCTGATACATAAGAGTTTTGATCTCTTGTTCCGAGCTATTTTCATTGAGGTTCTCCTTCCCTGAACCCTCAGTTTCCCATAGATTACTTTTATGTTTTACCTCCAATGTTTTGCGATCAGAAAATAAATGTTCAATCTCTGTTTGCATGAGAGAGGACACTGGAGAGCTTGTAAAAGATTCCTGCTTTTCAATTAGTTGCATTTTCTCTTCTGGAAAGAAATGAATTTTACCTTGTTGTCTTTTGACTTTAGCCTCTAACTTCATTGATGTTTTGTCTGCTTCCTCTCTTTCACTGTAAAGGACATTCAACTGAGCTCCATAATCCTCAGTTTGAGCCTTGTGATGTTTTTGCAGACACTCCAAATAATCCAACATCTGCCCATCACTGGAGGAGAGCAGCATGGAGATCTCAGAGTCTTTGTTATGAAAAAGTGATTTTAGCTTCCCTGCAATGGCTTTTTGTTTCTCAAGATCATTGCGTAGCTTGTCATTGTCAGCTTGAACCAAGAGAATCTTGGACTCTGATTCTGATAACATATTTTTAAGTTTCACAAGATTTGACTGCATTTCACATACTGAACTCTCTTTGTCAGTAAATTGTGCATTTAATACATTTTTATCATGCTCCAGCTTCTCAATTTGTGCATTATGCTCACATATATCTAAAAGCTCCAAATTCTGACCAAGTTCAAAAGCATCCTTTCTTGTCAGTTTCTCTTTAAGTTGTTCTTTTTCAAAATTGACGCTTGCTATTTCATCTCTAGCTTCACTTAGCATAACTTTATATGACATAATTTCAGTTTCAAGACTCTTTATCCTTTCCTCAAAAGCAGAGATTTTATCATTCATCTCCTTTTCCATGAGATGACCTTTTGACTGAGCTGACTTTAAAGAGCTTTCCAATTCTAGAATCAGTTCCTGGTATGTAATACAGTCATTATGAAGTTGATTGATTTCTTGATGTTTCTCCTTCAAGAGTTCTTGTAGTTCCATCTTAATGCTTTTTGAACCTTCACTTCCTTTCTGAAGTACCTTCAGCTTTTCCTCAAACTCCTTAAGTTTCAGTTGTTGTTGTTTGTCATCTCTGGATTTCTCTTCTTTGCTTGAGGTTAGCTGAGTTGATAGATTCTTATTCTGCACTTCTAGCATGCGGACTGCTTCTGTCAACTCATCAATTTTTTCAGAATTTTTGAGGAGCATAGTCTCCAAATATTCTTTTTCATTTTTCACCTTCTCAAAAAGCTCTTGTACATTCTCAAGCTCTTCTTGCAAAAGGGACTTGTCATCTTCTAAAATTCTTATTTTCTCATTCAGGCTGTTAATTTCCTGAAAGTTCCCATTTATTTCTTTTCTCAGTTTCCTAATATTATTGTCCTTCTCTTCCAATTGAGCATCATAATCTTTCTGCAAATTTGCATTTTTTTCAGCCAGATTTAACTTCTTTTGCAGGAATTCAACCACTTCAGTCTTCTGCAAAATGTCTGCTTTTTGAGCTTCAATCGTAGAAGTTAAGGTATTATTCAAATTAAGCATTTCTTCTATTTTTAACTGCATATTAAGTTGACTTCCTTTTGATTCACTTTGCCACTTTTCTAATAAGTTATTTGATATCTTAAGTTCTTCAACTAAATTAATATTATCACTTTGAAATTTGTTCATTTTGTCTTCGATTTCAATTGAAGATATTTTCAGGCTGTTAATTTCTTCTTCCAGTTTACTGTTCTTGACTGTCAGATTTTCAATTGTGTACTTCTGTTCCTCAAACTCTTGCATCTGCTTTCGCATCTTCTCATTTTCAGCTTGCAGATCCTGGATCTTGTGTCTTTTTGATCCGGTCAACTCTTGAATCTTTTCCTTCATTTTTTCAGTTTCATTTTCGGCTTCAATAATTTGCTTCTCCAGCTGTGTCTTTTCTGATTCAGTTTGCAGTACTCTTAAAAGAATTTCTTGCTTCTCTTTACGGGCTACCTCTAAGAGCTGTCGCATCTTGTCCATCTCATTGCTGACATTTTCATATGCTTGTAAAAGAGATTCATATTCATGTTTCAGTTCTGTGTGTTTTGATCGCCACTCTGACAACTCAACAGTTTGGGAATCCTTTAAGGACTCCAACTGGCAGGAAAAAGCTTGCTTCTGGTGAGTGATATTCTCTATTGTGAGTTTAAGGCTTTCACAAGCAGCTGAGAGGTTATGGTTGTCACTTAAAATCTGATCAACTTCTGAAATGAGTTTATCTTTCTCTTTGCCAAGAGACAGTACGGAACTTTCCAAGTGTTCCTTCTGCTGTTTCAATTCTGTGAGAGATTTCTCAAGACTTGCAGCTGATTTATGAATTTCTTCATTTTCAGACCTTAATGCTTGTATTTGTTGTTTGAGGGACTGGTTCTCTTTCAAGGCTTCTTTTCGAGAGATCAAAGCTGCCTGTAGTTTCTTAGCCATCTGTTTACTCTCATCTACCTGCTCCCTTGGTCCACGGGCATCTGGAACTTCTTTGGTATTCTGCTGCAGTTCATTAATAACAGTTTTCATTTGTTCCATTGAAACCTCATGAAGATGAATTTCCCTTTGCAGTTGATGTTCCAAACTAGCAACGAGTTGTTCTTTTTCCTTAATCAGTGCTTGAAAGTTCAGAAAACCATCTTCCTTTTCTTTAAGGTTTACTTCAAGTTGCTTAGCATAGGACTTTAAAGACTGAAACTCTTCTCTAGAATCCAATTCCAAAGCTGCTTTTTCAGTTACGCTTAGTTTCTTTAGCAGCTCTTCCCTCAGTTTTTCTGATTCGTTAAGCTTTGTCTCTAGAAGGCTAACTGTGCTTTTGACATTTTGAATATCAGTAAATGCATTATGCTTCTCTTTTTCTAATGCTTCAATGTACAGTTTATTACTTTCAATTTCAGTCTGTTTATATTCTGAGTCAGCCTGTATTATTTCTAGCTCTTTTTTCAAAAATTCCCTCTCTTGACAACAATTGTTTTGTACTGTTTGAAGCTGAAATGACTTCTCAGCTATTATGGAATGTGCTTTTTCAAGCTCTTCCTTGATCTGAATGTTGGCATCACTAAGTTCTTTATTTAATTTCTTAAATTCTTCACACTGTTTTTCCTTTTCATCTTTAATTCTTTCTATTGCATGCTTAAAGTCTTCAACCTCAGCTTGTGATTTTTGAAGGCGACTATGCAAATCAGCATAATTATCAATTTCTTGTTTATCATATTTGTTTTGCTCATGAGCTGTATTAATTTCTTGTTCCAGTCTTAGAATCTTTTCCATTTTCTCCCTCATCTCAATGTGCGCCTTTTCTAGCTCTGACTGTCTCTCTGTGAGTTGAAGGGTAACGTCTTTGGAATGCTCTTCTAGAGATACAATCAAAGCATCTTTACTTCCTATCTCAAAGGTCATCTTTTCTAGTTTGTGATGAAGACATTCAATCTCTCCTTGATTTGCGGTGATGGCTTCTACCTGCCAATCTCTTTCAGCCATGGATATATTGAGACTGTTCAGTATTTTCTCTTTTTCAACAATAAGATTTTTAGCAGAGTCCAGTTCATATTCAAGTAAAGAAATGGAATGCTGAGCATTTTCTAACTCCTTCACCTTTTCAGCGTATTTAATCTGAACAGTATTAAATTCATCTCTTTGTTTGGAGGTCTCTTCCAAAAGTTTGTTAAATTCTTCTTTTAATCCAGAAACCTCCTGGGCATGTCTTTTTTCAATCTCTTTATACTTTTTCATTATTTCCTTTCTTGCTATTAATGCAGCATATGCCTTTTTTTCTTGAACTTCTTTTTCTTGCTTTACGAAAGAAAGTTCCTTTTCAATTTCAGAATACAAGTTCTCTTTCTTTTCCATCTCCTCTTTGAGAATATTTATGTCCATCATCATCTTACAACGTTCATGATCATGAGTTTCTTCTTTTGCAGCAATACTGAATTGGAAACTATTAATAATTTCAGATTTTTCACGAAGCAAATGGAGGGTGTTGGTCAAGTTTTCCTCTTGCTCATCAAATTTTGTTTGTAAACTATGAATGTCGACACTCATCTGTTCAAGGAGGAGATTCTTTCTTGAAACATCCTGTGTAAGTTCATTGATGACTACTTCTTTCTGCAGTATCTGTTGTCTTAATTCATCAGTCTGAGACTCGTGATCTTTACTTTGTGTCTGAACTTGTAACGTCAGTTCTTTTAACTTGTCTTGCAAAACGGAAAACTCCGGAGCAATGTTCTCATTTTCCTTTATCTGCTTTTCATACCCATCAATTTTCTTTAATAGGTCCTTTCTAATGACCAGAGAAGCTTGCAGCTTTTTCCTCATTACTTCTTTTTCTTTGCACAACCTGTCATACTGGATTTTCAGTTGATCATTCTCCTTGATTAAATCCTTATTCTCCAGGTCCTTAGTTTGCAGTTGTTCCTTATAAAGAAATAACTGAGTTTTGCTCTCCTCCAACTGTGTGGAGATACTTTCAAGTTCCCTGACTGAGTGATTATATGTATTTTCCAGGCCTTCTAGTTGGGAGAACAGTATATCCTTTTCCTCTGTATGCCTTACCATTTCATTTGATGCTGATACCATTACTTGTGTGACTGATACATCTTTTTCTTTTAACTGCTGGGTAAGTGATGAAATCAATTCTTTTTGCTGGTTTAATTGGATATTTAAGCTACTTATTGTATCATCTTTTTTTTGGACCTCACAAAGAATACTAGATTGGCTAACACCCACCTCTTCAAGATCTTTGCTTCTTATCTGTACTTCTTCTTTGAGGTGTCTTACTTGGTCATGCAGTAAACATAATCGTTCATCGTTATCATGATACACTTTATCTTTCTCTAATAGCTCACGCTGTTTTTCCTGCAATAACTGCACTGTCTCATCTAACTGCTTTTTCAAAGAATATACTTCGGACTGCTGATCTGATTTCAACAAGTTAATTGTAGTTTGCAAAGAGTTTTTTTCTTCCTCAAAAGCAATTAACCTTTTAGTCATGGTTTCTGAGAATTCTTTTAAATCTTTCTCACAAGACTGTAATTCATTTTCCTTATGTTTTAAAGTCTGAGTCAGTTCAAAAATTTCATTTTCTTTTTTGTGAATAGCTGATAAAATTTCCTCTAAATGGTTTCGGTTTTCTGACACTTGTTGACCAAGTTCAATAATTTGCAAGTCCTTGCTTTTCAACTGATCTGAACTAATGTTAAGTGCTGCCATTACCT
The DNA here is from genome assembly GCA_026777045.1 of Hyperopisus bebe. Classification (NCBI taxonomy): domain Eukaryota; kingdom Metazoa; phylum Chordata; class Actinopteri; order Osteoglossiformes; family Mormyridae; genus Hyperopisus; species Hyperopisus bebe. The sequence continues at coordinate 23,255,543 of JAODJW010000007.1, read as the reverse complement.
CTATACTTTTTTGCTGCAAAGTATCTAGGTCCTGTTTCAAGGCCTGAACTTTAACATCTTTTGACTTCATCTCATTTTCTACATGTCTCAGCTGCTCAGTGAAAAGATTCTTTTCCTGGATTTCTTTATCAAGGATAGACAACCATTCTTTTTCAGACTCCTGTAGAGTCTGTGTCATTTTCTGAATGTCTAACTTTAATCCAGTGATTTCTTCAATCTTGGCACTAACCTGCAGCTGCAGATGCTCCTTCTCGGTCATCATTTTCTCCATGGCTTCGCTCATGCTACCAAGATGCTGCTGATGTTGGAGTTCAAACTCCTCTTTCAGCATTTGCAACTGGTCGCTGTAACTTTTGCAAAGATCTTCTTTCTCTGTGATAGCTTTCTGAAAATATTCTTTTTCACTGATGGCTGCATCTAGTTGCCGCTGAAGGTCTTTATTTAGACTGCTCTCTTCCCTTAATTTTTTATTCTCCTCCCTTATTTTCTGATTTTCTGACAAAAGATGTTCTCCACGTTTGACTTGGACAGTGTACTGATTGTTGATTTCATACAAGGCCAGTTCTCTCTGTTCTAGATTCTGTGTCAAGGCATTTACCTGTGCAGCAACTTGTAAGTGTTGTGACCTTAACCCCTCAATTTCAACCATTAAATTAGAGGCATGTACCTGGTGGGTGGTGAGAGCTTCTTCCTTCTGCTTTGAAAGTTCAGCATGAGATGCTTGTATATGCTGAAGTTCCTCCCTAAGCAGGGCCATTTCACTACTGAGTACATCTACTGAGTTTTCAGCAGTTTTATTTGAGTCCTTAGAATCCATGAGAAGCTTGTTGAGATTGTTGATTTCTTCATTTTTTTGAGAGAGTTCCTCTAGATTTATAGCATATTTGTGTTGCAGATCTGATAAGGCACTTTGCTTCTCTTGGGCATACTCGTTGAGCCTTCTATATTCTAAGGAGTTTTCCTGAACCTGTCTCTGCAATTCTGAAACCAATTCTGTACTCTCCATGAACTGAGTTTTGAAAAGTGCTGCCTCATCTGCTTTAGTCTGAAGATTCTGAAGAGCTTTAATTTGCTCCAAGGTAGTAGCCTCCTTTTCTGCAAGTGTTTCTTGAAGTTTGGCTATTTCGGAAGACTGGGCACACAGCTTATCCTTCAGTTTAGATACATCTTCTTGTAGCATAGAGACCTGTTGTTTTAAGGTTTCACATTCAGCATCTTTGGTTTTGTAATTTATATTCAAAATATCACTGTTTGCAAGGGAGGTGCTCTGAATTTCTATAAGAGTCTCTTCCTTTTCTTTTAACATTTTCTTGAGCTGAATTGACTCTAGTGATAATGAATCCACTTGATCTCTAAGCTGTAAATCCATATCTTCCAATTCAGAATATTTTGTCCTTAAACTCAAGTAGTCATCTACCTTATTCTTCAGGTGGCCGTCTTTTTCTGCAATATTCATATTTAGCTCCTTATTCTTTTCTAACAAGCTCATAATCTCAGCCTGTAGATTGCCGATAGTCTCTACGTTGGCACTAATTTGGGTTTTTAATGCATCAGATGCAGTTACTGCCTTTTCTTTGAGCTGTTTAAGTTGGGTCTCTTTCTCTTGTGAAGACCTCTCCTTATCCTGCATGGTTTTTTGCATGAACTGAATCTGAGACTGCAGCTCAGTGATTGTATCCATCTGACTTTTCCCCTGTTCCAACTGGTCTTTCAGTTGCTTTATAAACATCTCTTGCTGATTCACAGACTCGGTTTTCTGCTGTAATGACAAATGCATCTGTTCATTTTCTTCCTCAAGAGCCCTTAACTTCTTTGTTAATGAAACTACTTCATTTTTTTGGTTAGACAACTCTGACTGGAGAACAACAATTTCTTGCACTGTTTTGGAGGCCTCTGCTGCTAAATTGTGATATTCTGTTTTGACTTTGTCATTTTCCTCATTTAAAGCCTGAAAGCGATTATGAAGTTCTATTAACTCAGTCTGATTCTGTGACAAGGTCTCTCTTAGCATACAGTTATCAGAACTTTGTTTATCTACTGCACTCTTCATGTCCTCCTCAATCTGACTACAACACTCTTTCTGCTGTAAGATTTCACTCCTTAAAGACCTCAATTCCACATCTCTCTGCTGCAGCAAAGCATCTTTCTCCATAAGCCCTGCCTTTAAAGCAATCCCTTGCTCCTGTAGCAGGGACAAAGTCTCTTGGAGTTGTTCTTGGTTTGAATTTTGATCCCTAATCATTTGATCTTTTTCAGATACCTTAACTTTAAGTTCTTCTATTTCAGCATTCAAAAGAGCAACATGATTGTGTAAACCTGCTACACTTTCCTTACTCTGACTGAGTAATTGTGTTAGGAGACTGCATTCATTTGTTTTCTCAAACAAATTCTCTGACAGGAAAGTTTTGTTTTGTTCAGAGTGTTTAAGTTCTTCAATCTTTTCAGTCAGGTCTTCTTTTTCTTTCATTAGAACTTGAATAATTTTTCTGTTTTCAGATGTCTGCTCAGAAGTCATATCATTTCTTTCATTCAAATCAGTTACCAGCTTCTTTTGTTCAACAAGTTCTTCCTTCTCCTTCTGAAGGGCCACATGAAGTTGCTGGTTTTCTTCATTTAAAGCTTGTAAGTGATTTTGAAGACCTTTAATTTCAGTTTGACTCTGAGAAAGCTGCTCTTGCACCTTAATGTTACCAGTAACTTGAGTTTCAAGTGATTTTTCAATGTCAACATTTGCAGATTCCAGCATTAATATTGTTTTGTTATTTTCCTCTATCTGTCTAGTCAGTGAGAGTGTGGATTCAGTCATCTTATTATATTCATTCAGAAACTTTTCGTATTCCTGAGAATAACTTCTGAGATTTGCTTCCTTTTCTTCCAAACCTTGACTCAGTCGCAGGTTTTCCATCTGTAGTGACTCATTCTCAGCCTTAAGCTGAGTAGTAAACTGTTTGTGCAACATAACTTCATTTTCTAAGGAATTTACTTCAACTGACCCCTGATGCAACAAAGACTCTTTTTCCATAAGCTCTGCCTTTAAATTAGTTACAGTCTGTTCAAGCTGACTTTGCTGCATTTCACAATGGACATTTTTGTCCAGAATAATTTTCTCTTTCTCAGTCAAACTACCTCTGGCTTCTTCTAATTGAGCATTCAAGTGAGAAACCTGATCATGTAATTGGGTTATGTTCTCCTTACTTTCACTGACTAATTTAGCAAGATGACTACACTCATTTGTTTTCTCCAGTAACATGCCAGACATTGACATTTTATTTTGCTCAAGGACTTTTCCAAGTTCCTCATTTCTTAGAAGTAATTTTTCTTTATCATTCTGCAACCCTTCAATAGTTTTTTGGCTTTCTGAATGCTGTAGTTCATAAATTGACATTTTACTATTTAGCTCCTCAGCTAATGCTAACTTATTTTCATCCTTGTAAGCAATTTCTTGTTGCAGCTTTTTGTTTTCTTCTACAAGATCGTTATATTGTGATTTCAGGCTTGCATGCTGATCATAAGTTATGGAAATTTTCTCGTTTAGATCTTCTATAAGCTTCTTCTGTTTACTTAGTTCTTCCTCCTCCTTCTCAAAAGCAGCCTTAAGCTGCTGATTAGCACTTTCAAGGAATTTCACATCCATTTCTAGTCTTGAGATAGATTCAGATTTTGCTTGGAGTGCCTGTTGAAGCCTTTCATTGTCTGAATCTCTTGCTTTCAACTTCTGATTGAGATTAACTTGTTCATTTTCTGCCTCTTCCTGAGATATAGATATATTTTCCAGTTTCTCACTTAGATTTTTAATCTTTTCCTCAGCCTTCACAGCCTCAGCAATAAGTTGGTTGCATTCGTCTTTCACACATTTCAATTCTTTTTCATATGTCTTCTCTTTATCTTGTAGCATGACCTTTAACTTTTCAATTGAAGCATTTGTTTGAGACACATGAGTTTCTGAATCCTGAAGCTTTAGAGACGTTACTGTCACTTGGTCCTTCAGTGAAGAAATTTGAGATTCACACTCCAAAAGATGGCTTTGATGGTTCACAGTCAACTTCTGAATTTCCCCACAAAGATTTTTGATATTCTGGTCATCCTTCTGAACTTGCTTCATAAGTTCCTCAACTTCCTTGGTCTTCAGGTTTAGTTCCTCTTTAACTTTATCCAGCTCAGACTCTGCGACTTTAAGCTGTTCTGTGAGCTGTGTGATCTTGGTATTCAAGGCCTGCTGGTCAGAAGACTGGGAGTCTCTCATAACCTCAGCTTCCCGCTCAGTTTTTGTCAAGGCAGTTTCCAAGCGTACAAGATCCTCTTCTTTGAGTTTGATATCCCGTTTGAGCTCAAAAATCTGATCAGAATACTCAGTCATGGTATTAGAGAGGACACAGATCTCCTTGTCTTTGTCAGCCAAAATATCCTTAAGACTGTCTATCTCTCGTTCACAGCTTTGAAGGTCATGAATTAATTGCGCCCTTTCTTCTAAATGGGTGGAGTTCAATTTGTCCAGTTCATCATTTGTTTGCTCCAGATCATTCTGTAGTGAAACAATAGTGGTCTCCTGTTTCTGTGCCTAAGATTTTAGAACAGAGGGAGGGTGAAAGTCGACCGTAAGTGAAAGATCCAGTGAACTGCCCCCCCCCCCCCCGAATCAAAAGGTCCACAAAATACATTTAGTGATACTCTCAAATGCATTACATACTTAAAACTTTTTCCAAAGAAATGTTTACCTTATCTTTCAGCATACTCGTCTTCTGAGTGAGATCTGCAACTGACTTTTTCAAGTCAGAACATTGCTTTTCATAGCTACTGCATTTCTTTGCAACTTCAGAAAGCTGAAAGAGAATAAATCTACTGTGAACTGCAGCATTTCATAATTCCACAGACAAAAACCTCAAATCTTTATTTCTTACATTGTGCTCTGCTTGCAGGAGTTTCTCTGTTACTTCTTTGTACTGGTTCTCCTTCTCCTTTAAAGCACCTGTCAGATTATCGATGAACTCCAGTTTCTCTGATGCTTTGGCTAATGTGTGCTCTTTCTCCATGAGCGATGTTTCAAGGCACTCTTGTGTTTCACTTAAACTTTTTTAAACATAAAAGAAAATATTAATTATCATTAAATGGCATATTAAATCATCCAGAATAAAAATAGGTTTAAAGTTTAGGAAGCTAGATTATTCCAATGTCTTTTTTTGCCAACTGTTTTTTGCTACTAGGTGAAACACTGAAGCAACTGTGGCAGCATGTGTGTCGATACACAACACATTGTTTTTTTAGATTGTAACTAATATATAAAAGGGTATATGCTGATATGCTGGGAGTATAAGCATAACAGTAGTGACTAAAATAAACACAGGAGCATTTTTGGTAAGCATAATCGATTGAAATTGTAATGAATGAACAGTTGCTGTGTGAGCTCACCCTTTGAGCTGTTCGTTAAGGCTTGCGACCAGCAACTGGTGGTTTTCGGTTTCCCGGCTCTGCTGGCTCCGAAGGCCAGCCAGCTGTGCCTGCAGCCGCTCAGTCTCTGTCTGGATAGAGAACCAGCAGGTTACTCTCAACTGGCATGACAGCTGGATGGCCACCAAACATAATTTCACCACAGCCACACGCATATGAACCAAGTGCTCTTGAACACACACCATGCAGCATAAAAGGAACTTACTATAGCTCTTTTAAGTCCCAAGAATTTTAAATAATGAAACTTCTGCATGCTAACATTTTTAAAAGTGGTAGTATTACTAGCTCCTTTTATGCTGGCAAAGGAATAAGTTCTTCTGTAACACACAGTGGTGAAGTGGTAGTACAAATAAAAATTCACCCCTTTATTATAAAAGCAGTGGCAATGAAATTCACCCATATGCATGTAAACACAAAATACTTTGAGGCAAACATTGCAGAGTGAGCAATCACCTCTGAATGGTGCTCTCTAGCACACACAGACACAAACACACCTGAGAAACCCAAAATGGCTGCCCTTCTTCATCTACATCAAACGTCACCTGTGTTAGAGGGTTTTTTACAAAATCATAGATTCCAATTTCTTATTCCTCAGGCAAGATATGTATTAGTTAAAACCAAAAGACTGATAAAATAAATTACATGCTCGGCAATTTGTGCAGAGAATTAATGCTAAGCATTCATCATCACTTGCTGGCAGCGAAAGGTCAGAAAATTGAATGGCTGACAAGTATGCCAAGCGAAATACCTGTAGGGACTCAATGCGAGCCTGCATCTGTAGCCGGTCCTCCAAATCCTGACAACGCTCCTCCAAGCCAACAATCTGCTCCTGCAGCTGATTCCTCTCCAGTTCCAGCTCCTCCACCACCGACCGCAGGCCTGACGCAGGGAGCAGATACAAATCTTTACATTATGTATCTGAAAAATAAGCCATTTTAAGTGTGTTTATCTGATATTATGTAAATGTGATTTAAATGCATTTGTTAAATTGTGATCATGTGAAAGCCAGAAACTACAAAATGTGTGAACACATACATACTCAACGTTGTCATTAACCGGTTACCATACATCTATGAATATGCAGACTGTGTTAAACGGATAATAACTGGGGTGGCACTGTGGCTCAGTGTTCTGCATTGCCACCTCACACCTACAGGGTTAGGGGTTGGAGCCCCACCATTGCTTTTGCACGTTTTTCCTGTGTTGCACAGGCTTATTTCCTGGAACTCCAGTTTCCTCCAGCATTTAAGATAGTCTCAAGCTAAATAACAATTCTGAACTGCCCCTACTGTATGCGAGTACATGTTTTTATATTACCCTATCCCTGTAAAGCACAGGCTTACTTCCAGCTTTGTGCCCTATGCGGCCTATCAAGAGTAAGTGACCAGAGGATAGCTGTTTGGATTTAATTATGAAGTAGAGATACACCGATCAGTTGGCCAGGGACCAGAATCAGCCGATTTTCAGCTGGCTTGGCTTGGACTGGGAACCGGTCAATCAGTCTCAGGTATTTCCAATACCGACTGGTCCGTTCTATGCGTGCGCCACACATCATACGCACAGCAGCACAGGCAATAGCCTCACAGCTGTATGCACACTTACAGCCACACGCTAACATGTTGACAGCGTGGAAGTTCTTCACTGTGACAAAAGATGACACAAAGACTGCAATTTGTAATACATGTAAAGCCAAAGTAAACTGTGAGGGAACCACCACGAAAAATGTGGTGAAACATCGGAGGTAAACTTAAACTGATCATTAAACATGTACTGGATAATCTTGAAAAGGAATAATTATTAAAATTGCAAAGCTAGCTAAGGTTATTTCCTATTACAAAGTAAAAATGTTTTAGCGAAACTTTAAGCCCCTGCTCTATAATGTTCATACAGTATGAAAATATGAAAAAGCCTGATCTTAATCTAGCTTACTAACGATGAAAGAATCGCACGTGCATAACATGCGATGTTGGTATCAATGATATTATCCTGCATTTATTGTTATTATTTGGAAGAGTATAGTACACTTTTATTTGGAGGTTTGTAACCTATGGACTTTTTTTAAGACAAAAAAAGAGAGAAAAAGGTCAATGTCGTGTGAAGTTCTGGTGAATTTAAACATGCTGGAAAATGATATAAGTGACTGACATTTGTTATTTAAATCTGTTGCACCTGCTATTGTTTGGTAAAGTAAAATATGTCACATAAAGTTGGGTGTACGGCAACTCGTTTGTACCTCTTTCCAGTCACAGAGCACTTTATTTGGAGATTTAACTGAGAGAAGATCCTGTAATTTAGTGCAGTTTAGGGGGAAATTTAATTTCTTTATGAAAAAAAATTGCATTGAAGAAAAGCTGGTTTTTGTTTGTATATGCTGTCAGTTATAGATCTTAGAAAGAAAATGGGAATCGGTAAAACTTAGTCCCACTTGCAAAAAACTTGGAAACTGGAATAAGCAAAAAACAAAGTGCAAATCGGTGCATCTCTATAATTTCTGTGCATAATGCATTGTTTGATTCAAACTGGTCAGAGTTGTTGGTTTTGCTTTAGACCAGAACTTTTTTTGTTTTTTATATTTGGCTGCCAAGAAACCTACTCCTGACCACTGTGAACATCAGAAAGAAGTAAAACCATTAACAAGAAGCATTGCATGTCTGATGGATGTCATTGTTGCAAAAGGCAGAAAGTCAGTCAAGGGCCCCATTCTTTTGTTTCCAGAAGCATAAAAACCCCCTTTAACAAAAAAAGAATAAAATTAGATGGATGGACTTCAATGCATTCAACATGGAGTATGAGACACAAAACCAAAACTAGGCAGTTCATTCAGCACGCACATGCTTAAAAAGAATACTTAGCACAATATAAAACAAACACAAACGGGGCAAACAAAATGTCAACAACACACTGTGCTGACAAAGGTTAGAAAAAAAAGTCCATGTAAAAAAGGGTGTTAAAGGACTTTAACCACAAATGGCAATCAAAATACACGTGGGGCAAACACTGTGCATGCCACAATAAACTGGCTAGTTGGTTTCACACCTGCGTCAGAAGTTCTGTACTCTGGCCACCAACCTCCCATATTCTCTCCCTCTGTGGAGGCTGTACTCTCCAAAGCATTTTTTGGGTCTGGATAAGTCTGCTTCTCAAACTCAAAGTCCTCCTACAGAAAGACAGGAGATTTGCTAGATTTAACCACTGTTTCTCATGCCAATGAAAATAAAACTCATTTATCCACCAAGCAAGACGTACCTTGGCATATGCAGCCCTTTTGTTTGTGCCAATGTGTCATTAGTTTTAATAATAGCAGCGAATCGAACACCCTCAACCAAAAAGATGTAATGTTCCCAAGAGTGGCTACAATAGACGTAACTAACGTGACGTAACTAAAAACATGATTTAGTTTTTGTCAAACTTTCCGGATTGCTTTTTAAATCTGTATAAAGTAATTTTATGCAAATTAACCCAGGTAAAACACTTACTGTGTTGGCCCAAATATGAGACATTCTTCCCCCCTCAAAATACATCTGGAAAATTAGTGTCATCTAATATTTGAGGTCTGAGATTGCTTTTTAAGCTGTGGTTACTGGTTAACTTATTACATGCTCTTGTCAAATAAAGGTAAAAATTTGGCATTCCAGAAACTACTTTTCTAAAAATAGTTGCCAGAAAGTCGGGGGGGGGGGGGTCATCTTATATTCAGGTCAATATGGTAATAACAACATATGCTTTATTTTAAAAGAATTGTAAAATGCATTGTTTTCAGCTGAAGTGGCTTGCCATTTTGCTTCCATTTGCCTCGACAGATATAAAATGAATGACAAAACATTACCTGTGTTACTTTTTTTAAATTTCTTTTCTAAATAAGACTGCCCATACTCAACTGTATTAGCGATTAAAGTGATCAATTCTTTTGGTGTTTATGTTAGAGAAAGAGGCTTTTATTTAATTACTGGTGTGGGATTAAGATTAATTTCACAAAATGAATCTAATCAATTAATGAAATCAATGAGCACAAAAACATAACGCGACTGTATTATGGGGTTTATGGTTTTTCTGGGCTGACCACAGCACTGCACTGTAAGGATTCCTGGCTATTTTTTTTAATGGTTGAATGTTATGCTAATGCGTTGGCCCATTAGCGAAAATAAAAGGTGTGATACGCCAAAGTACATCCTTGCTTGTCATTAGAGGAGGTTGAAAAAATGCTAGCTGTTCTTGTGGTAACAATATATAATTAATACATAAACACATAGAATCATACAGAAATGTAGAACACGTCAAAAATTTTGCTAAATAATTCCATGAACAATAGGCCAAGAAATATAAATATATAGCTTAGCATAAAGTGAACGATGTTTTGAAAAATGGTAGAGACATTTATCATCAATACATACATTTCTGTTGCAAAATATCACAGAATATCATGGAATTAAAACTGCACGTCATGCAATTCTGCACCCTGAGGTCATACTCAAACCTGCTCACTGCACATCATCCTCAGGTTTCCCCATTAGTGACCCTTCACTCCTGATGGTGACCAGCACACACTTCAGCACGGGAGGGACGGGAGACGTCTTGCACTGAAACCCCGCCAGGGACCCTCCCACAGTACCTGTAGGCTGCGGCTGGTAGCCACAGCCAGCTTCTTGCCCTTCTGCTGCCGAAGCCCTCGAGCCTGCACCAGCTCCTCCTCCAACTCCTGCTGCCGACTGACCAGCACTGGATCGGAGCAGCCAGGAAAGAACCAGTCATCCTCAATCAGTTTTGTGCCACAAGGAAGGTATTCGTTAAGCTCAGACATGGAAAGGGTATGTGCTAGTGGACATGGATACAAAGAGAGACACTCAGAGACTCACAAGCATGGATAGAGCAGAACACCGAACAGCAGATGAGCTACGGTGCAGGACGAGACGGCAAAAGTCAGATGTGGCAAGCATGCAAACTATGCAGCCTTCAAAGCATTTGGGATATAGCCCAATGGCTCTGAGAAACAGAAAATGCATCTTACTCAGTAACAAGGATCCTGTAGTTCAGTGTTAGAATGACAGATGAGCTGCCAGCTGAAGTTATCAGTCAAACCAGGCTATACTAAAGTTACTAAAACAAAAATGACTGTTCTTTAACATCCAAGAAAAAACTCAAAGACCAATTAAGTGTTTATAAACCCACAAAGTAGCTCTTCACCACCCCAAACTGCACCACATCTCCACCTACTTCCCTGTTTATAATGTAGATCTGTACGAGATGCATGTATGACAGGATTTGTCGGCCAGAAAATAGATTTGGCACCACAAGACAGCTCAACGCGTCAAACCCTGGAAATCTCATAGAAAAATGAACTGTAAATGTACAGCTGTAGAGACATAATGTATAATACCCTACTGCTGGCATAAATTATCCACTACCTGCTATACTTTACACTGCATTAAAAAAAAGTGGCACTTGTGTGTGACAGCTATATTTAAAGGAAAACCACTTTTCAAATTTGCTGAGTGTTCCATTTTCACACCTTACAAGATTGGAATATCTGCTTATTGGTCATTGAAACAAGTCATGAAATCACATTTATGTTTAGTTGGTGTAATTGTAAAGTAAAAAAAATTCCCATCTGTTTTGTGAAATCAGACATTGGTAGGCCCAAATTTATGTATTGCTATAGGGTGATGAGAGAATATGAATTAGAAATCAAATACCAAGCTTTCAGGGACATACACAAAGATTTGGCATAGATTTTAAACCAATTGCTTACATTGTTTAAAAATAGGTTAAGAATGATTATTACATGAGGAGGTGGTACCATGCGTTCACACTGCGAGTGGTGAGGGTGTCAAAGTGACCCCAAGGCGTTCATTCACTATGAGAGGGCGCATCTCAATTTGGGCGACGAGAGTGTCAAAATTAAGTTGAAGCCTGGTTAACTTTATGGTAATGAGCTATAACACAGTTAGGTGGTAACCAATCAGTATGTAGAGCTGCTCCACTAAAGAGAGTTCCACAGAACACAAAAGCGTAAACTTTTGTTCCAACCAAACAGTTCCCAAGCACTGTCAAAGTATAAACCATGAGACAGAATGTGCCTCAAACATGGCATTTTTACCCTGTAGACATGGTAAAAATATCCGTGCTTAGGCGGCATAAAACTATGTTTAAAAAAACCCATTTGGACATGCATTTTTATACTGAGTGAACATGGTATAAAAGTACGTGTTAAAAAGGTCTTTTGGTACTGAGATATGTCTAGGCTAATACTTTTCCATTCAATGACAAAGGTTTCAGTCTGTAGGGCATTATATGGGTTGGCCTGTTATAATATTTGGGCTTTTAACCCCAACGCTCTTGCCGCCCGTGGTATGAACGTATGATTACACTTACAATTAAAGGGATGATAGGGAGGAATTATAATGATGGTTACAAAGAGGAAACAAAATCGAAGAGATAAGGCCTTTTAGCAGCACCCTGCCACCAAGAAGCAGAGCCCCAAAGATTCAACCTGTAATTAAACCCTTTAGATGTTGGTCATTAAGGCAGTTCTCTTTCCTTCAGCTTACAGGATTGAGCATATGACAACTGTTTGTTAGGTTCATAGGCATCTCATCAGCCAACAAACTAAAAGCAGGTTAGTCAAAATGAGCTCGTAAATCAGGGGTGGGCAGTCTTATCCGCAAAGGGCCGGTGTGTATGCAGGTTTTTGGGATAACTGGGTCAGCTGTTCAAACCCAGATGTGCGGACTCTTCAGCCAATCAGTCCTCTAATTAGTAATCTAATTAGGGAGTTGCAGCGAAAACCCGCATACACACTGGCCCTTTGTGGATAAGATTGCCCACCCCTGTCATAAATGATGAAAAGAAAAAAGGAACCTTCAGTCACATGTGAAGCATTTAAAAAAATCCTTAAAAATGTCTTTGCCTTGGGCTGACAACAGCATTCAATTTAGTCACTCACCTGAGACAAATTAATTAAAAGCAAATGATTATCATAAGAAACAAGCAAATAAAAGCCAGTTAAAGGAAATGTTATTTGGTAAGTCCAGAAAAACAGGAAACAGAAACATATATGGCTGACATTAAACTGTACCACCCAATACTGTACTGCCCACAATTTACCCAATGAGAGCAAGGGATGCTGGGAAACAGCAACCAGTACAGTACAGACTGGCACTAAGGCCTGCATGCACAAAACTGATGGGAAACTGTTCTCTGTGGCTGCCCAATCACAGTGAGGAGGAGTGGAGGGGGCTAGGGCACAAAGCGAGGGCTCGTCAGGAGGTATGTGGAGGAGAGGAGAAAATAAACAGGAAAACATGCCCAAAACAGAGAGCAACAATGACCAAAAAACCTCACGCAATTCTAAAAAAATTAAAAAAGCATATAAAACATTTTTCAACATTTTTATCCAGGAGGCTGTGAAAAAAACACTCTAGTTAAAAAAATAAGTCAACTATACACTAAAACAGGTCAAGACATGATAAATATAGCTTAGAAAACAACTTTAAAATAATACAATTAAATGCCTTGCACAAAATCATTATGAAAAAAATCCATCCAAACTGGACAAGACTGGGCATGCAGGAGAGTGTACAGCAGATGCATCAAACGAGCCTGAGGAATGCTGGGCTTGCAGTGGGAGCGGCCGGCCGCCAATACTGGAGGCTGCATGAGCTGCCTTTTACCTTCACGCTCTTCCTCGATGTGGCTCATTCGCATCACCAGGGCAGCCTTCTCTCCACGGGCTTGCTCACGGCCCGCCTCTGCCTCCAACACCATATCCTGCCACTCTAACACCTGGCTCTGCAGCTCATCCACACTGCCCGATTCGCTCGTCTGTGAGAGACAAACATGGCCAATGTCCCATCTATACTACTGATCACATGATCCCAATGCATCTTAACAAGGGAACACGGAAATTCATTTGATCAGTTCTTTGTAACAATGGGACAGTTCTGCCCTTTTGGTTTTACAAAGTCCAAGCTTCCTTGAAATTGACAGCAATGCACTCTATAAAATACATGTAAGTGACAGAAGCAAGAGTGAGCAAAAGTATAACCACAAAGCAAGAAAGTCTGCACGTCAGATACCGGGGTTCAGACAGTCTGCAACATGCTTTAAAATCAAGATTAAATGTGGCCTGAAAATCAATTGTTTTTTCAGAGGCTAAAAAACAATTATCAGCTAATCAGCTAATATATTGCTAATCCGAACCCCCCTTAACTATGTAATAGATCCAAACTGGAGAAACTCCCATTCATAATTTTGTGCTTTCCTTTATCACAGCAAAAAATGACAGAACACCAGCTATTTCGTCGATTATCCATATATAATTTTTCATACTTTCAGAGTTCACTTTCAAGTGCTCTGCTTGATGCTGAATGTGTGTGAGGTAGTTGGATGACTCAGTATTATCATTCATCCCGTTACTTTTAAATAGAAATATCACATTTTTTTTAGATATTGCCCAATCCTACATAGTCATATGGTGAAATGTGAAGTGAAGTAGTAATCCAACCTGAGAGGCAGCTCGCTTAGTGACTTGCTCCAAGTCAGCTTGCATCTTCCTCTGCTGTTCTTCATACGCCACAAGCTTGGCTATTAGTTGATCTAAAAATGAATAAATCATGTTGAACGTGAGATTTCTGTTTTTTATTGCAATGTATTTATTTAGCAGACCCATTTTTCCAAATGTACAAGTAATGATTAGGGATAAAGGTTAGTCAGTGCCTGAAGTAACTGGGGTTAAAGACCAGCAACAGGATTTGAACAGGTGACCTAATCACAGGCACAGGAACATGATCCACAGTCACCCTCACGTACATTACGTATCTACATTCATGGGTTTCAGGCGCAGGATTACCATTTTTAGTTTTTAGTTCATCATACTGGTCTAATTTGCACAGAAGCTCTTGCCGTTCTTCTTCAAGATCAGTGATGTGGTTCTGTAATGTATTCATATCAGGACCAGGGCATCCAGACTTAGCGGAGACAGAAATAAGAATATAAAACATAGATTTCAGAGCCCAAGTAGATGATTGACAGTGACCTCAGCTGTCATGCACTGCAGTAATACATTCATAGAAGAACAATGTACAAACTGCTTTGGCTACTAATATTAAAACTGAGTAATAAAAATGTGGAATAAACCCAGTGTTCTATAAATGAAAAATATCCATTTTAATTTTCATTTACCTGTGCTTTCCTTAAGTCATCCTCAAGCTGCCTGATGCGCGATTTGGACCATGCTTTCATCTTCAGAAACTTGGCTTCAGATTTGCTTGCTTCCTCAGCTTTCACCTTCAATTGAGCTGGGCAGAAAGTCACAAGCTCAGTTGAAACACCATGGCATTAAGAAGAAGAAGAAGAAGAAACACCAAGCTGAAAACAGACTGGAAACCCAACCCTTTATCGTAAACCACGCTCCCATCATTAATAATACATCAGGTTGCATTGGTGTTTCTGAAGATTAACAAAACTGTTCTGTTATTGTGATAAACAGAGAATCCAGAAGCAGCAACAGTAAGTTAAGTCACCTTCCATCTCTGACAGCTTCTTTGCCGCTTCCCTGTCCACCAAGAAGTCTGGTTTGGTGTCCCTGGGGCGCTCTTCTGCCGGCGGGACAGCTGGGGTACTCCGGAGTTCTTCCAGCTGCCGGTGGAGCGACTGCTCCTTCTCCAGGACCTCGTGTTCATGTTTCTCTGCTACCCGCTGCAGCTCCTCCTCATGTTTCTGCATGAGATCCCGCAGCTGGGCTCGCATTACATGTCTTTCGGCATCCAGCTTTGACTGCATGCTGTCCTTCTCTACATGCAGCCGCTGCATCTTCTCTGCCAGGTCCTGTGAAGGGTGTTAATAATGTTAATAATAATAATAGATACTTTATTGATCTCCATGGGGAAATTCTTTTTATGCCACTCCCAACTTGCTCCATGTAAGTGAGAGCAAGCTGGCCATGAAGTCAGCCACCTGTTGCGGCGCCCAAGGAGCTGGGGATTAAAGGCCTTGTTCTGAACTCTGTTTACAACAGATACAAACAAATAACTGATAAATAAAATAATTAATTAATGTAAGATCCCAGGGAACTGGAAGGGAGCAAAAAAGTGAACTGTCTGGTAGGGAACTCTGAGGGAGCAAGAACACAGACCGACTGAGGGTCCCCAAGGACCAGACTGGGAAACACTGGTATAGCAGGCCCATCTATGGACAGCGTGCTGGTTACCATGTGACAAGTATAATATATTTAGTAGCTTTTTAGTTAAAGATCTAACCACTAAACTGAGATGTGCCTGAGACATAATTGACAAAAAAGTCAGATATACAGGCAGTGCTGTTATGCAGGCTGAAATTGCTTTGTTTCAAATTGGCCTGTTTTTGTTGTAGTACTCTTGCACCTCTGAACATGCAGGCATTGCATGAAGGGCCCTTGCAACTTTGTATTAAGTAGTGCACTTGTAACCGAGTATTCATTGGAAGCTCAGCTAAGTTGAACTGTCTATGACTCCTTGACAGCACATTTGTAATGTGCCATTTGCCTTACTTGTATATCAGTTTGGACAAAAGCATCTGCTAAATACAAGTGTAAATGTAAATTTAGTGCTGCATTGAGATTCTTGTAATAACTCTGAAACCCTTATCATGGATACAATTACAAGCGGTCGCAATAAATTACAGTCATATCACCCAACACTATTTGAAACTGTAACAAGTAAAACTGCTCACCTTTATCTGCTGGTCTTTAGCATCGACCTCCCCCTGCAGAACATTTATCACCTGAGTTTTTCCCAGCAACACCTCCTCCTTTTCATGGAGCTTCTGTTTCAAGGCCTTCAGGAGCTGAAACAAAATCAACCACATTCTTTCTGCAACTTGTATGACCCCCCTCATAAGAACAAGCAACTAGATATGTTGACTGGTTTATGAGAAAAAGGCAGCTTACCTGTTCCAGATCAGCGCTAGCATCAGACTTTGCAGCCAATCTGAAGAGCTCCTGTTCATGCATCTGGTTTATTTCTGTTAATTTGTTGTCTTTCTGAAGAATAATATCTTTAAATGTTTGGATCTGAAGCAAGAAACAATAAGCAGGATAAGGGTACTGCTGCACTTGATACATAAGAGAAAAAATACTGTAAACACACACACACGCACGCACGCGCACACACACGACAAAATCCACTTACGTTCTCTTTGTACATGTTCTCTCTCTTTTCAAATTGGGCCTTCTCGTTCACCAGTAACTCTTTAAGGCTCTCTGTCTGTTCCTGCAGAAGGCTGTATCTCTCCTCACTCTCCTCAACCTTCTTGGTGAGGTGCTGCACTAACAGCTGGAGTTCCTGCATAGAAGCAGGCTCCCCTGCTGACTGAAATTAAAACGTTTACAGTATAAAGTTCTGTTACATTTCAGAAGGATGTTTATCATGGCATCAAAACTTAAGAAAACAATCATAAAATGACTA
This sequence comes from Hyperopisus bebe, assembly GCA_026777045.1. Classification (NCBI taxonomy): domain Eukaryota; kingdom Metazoa; phylum Chordata; class Actinopteri; order Osteoglossiformes; family Mormyridae; genus Hyperopisus; species Hyperopisus bebe. The sequence goes on along the minus strand of JAODJW010000007.1, from coordinate 23,238,660 downwards.
TTTTCATGTATATAACCTACAAGGTATACACATTTTAACATCCCGCTTGGGGGGTACGGGTTATACTCATATTTACATTTCCACATATTGTACATATTATAAAAAGCAGCAGAGAAAATGCATGTATTTTGTAATTCCATATTTCAAACACTAAGCAGTTTGCATTTTCTTAACAGGCACATTGAAACCTAATAATAAAATTCATAACAATTTATAATTTTCAGTTTTTTGATTGATTAAATTCTTGATTTTTACAACGCATGACATGATATTATGCGGTATTGATAAATGTTTAAAGCACTATCTTGTTCATTCTCAGAAGGAAAGCCTTCAAAGTCTCTATCATCATCAGAGCTGGGATAAGGTTCAGCAACAAATGCTTCCGCTTCAAGAGAAAATATACCTCCAGTTTCCATGGACCTTCACAGATTCGACTGCTGATAATTTGAAATTAACTGTGTATTCATGACTACTGCATTGGTATTGTTAATTGGAGCAAATTTAATATATACAACTGATTAAACAAAAGATTTATATTTCAGTTTAACTATAGCGGCTTTCTACAGTCAGTTTTACATCTTTTATGTACTGTAGGGCAAGCAGTAGTTTTACAATCTTTGGTACACACATGACTGTGTTAAATTTTATAACTAGAATTTCAAATGTAAAAAATATAAGTAGAATAACGTGACAAATTAATTTTACAAATGCATGCCATATTCAATTCAGTCTTGAACCTTTATGCATGTGAGAATCTCATATACGTATTACATTACATATACCTTTCGTTCAACTACTTGCGGTTGGTGAGTTTGTGTAGTGATATCTCCTCCCACTGTCATCTGAAGATCAATGATATATGCCTCCTTTTCTGCTAACTTCCTGTTCTTTTCTGCAAGCATGGCATCCATTTCCATGCCCCGCTGCCGCTGAACCTCCAGCTCCTTAGTCTAACATAGACAGTTCAGGAAATTCAGTAACATCTGCACAAGACATAAACAACCCGACAGTATATCCATTGACAGAGTCGACAGCATGGATCTACTTACAAATTTAAAATAAGTATTTACTACTTATTAAATTAGACTGGCTCCACATTTTGTATCTAGTTTTCATGTTCAGTACTTCCATTACTATCAAGTAACAAATTGCTAGTGTTAGCATCTAATCCTGCCATTAATCTTCTGAAAAAAAAAATAGATAATATGGGACAATTCAAGCTGAACTGTGATTCACTAATGAAGTATTTCTCGCGGATAGTTAATCTTTTACAATAAGGGATTTGAGTATTTTACTGCTGTCCTTGTGTTAACTTTAGTATTAGGAATTACACATTTTCCAACAAGTTAAATGTTTTAAAACAGTTGTTCGGTTACCCAAAAGGACAAGAGACAACAAAACAACAACAAAAAAAAAACTGCACAGGAGAAAACAACGGCAAAATAGATACTGCTTTGCTTTTATTTTCTCCTGTGCAGTTTCTCTGGAATGTAAGGAGCCTAATTTATTCCCAAGCAGAGCACTGCAGCCGAAGTGCAGGGCACAAACAGGGGTAAAGCAAAAAAATTAAAAATCATGGATAAAAGCATAAGAGTGCTGAATCAAAGCATCATCCATGACACAATGTGTCCCTGACTTATGATGCACAGAAAGACATGGATGGTATGTATAGTGAAGTGTCACCTTCACAGTCAGCTCTGCCTCCTTCTGCAAAAGCTGCTGCTCCAGTTCCTCTGTCTTCTTCTTCAGAAGGAGGATCTTCCCCCGACTTGCAGAGGCATGTTCCTGATCCCCATCCCCTCCACTCTGAGACACATATGGCCACATCAAAAATCCATGAGAGCCCAGTAAAGCCAAACCTGTGCGCCTCACTGCTGTTTATTTAATTACTCGCTTATTCAATTTGTTTTATACGTTTCCCAAAGAGATGTTGGTAGGCTAACTGGCATCTCTAAATTTAAAAGACTTAAAATGTATGTGTACCCTGCGATGGACTACATCCTAACCAGAGTACAGCTCAAGCCTGAAACTTAGGCTAGCTTAAGTAGTGAGAGAATGAATGGATGGACGCTTTGTCTGGTAATACCTTGGATAGCACATTACGTGACCTTAAATAAGTCCTTTGTAAGAATGGCATGCAGTGGGTGTCGAGGCCAAATAATCCAAGTCATATTGCTTCAGCCATACCTTCTTGATTTCCACCTTCCCCCCGGAGACAGCAAGTTTCTTTTTCAGATCCTCCAACTGAGCATTTAGAGATGTAACCTTTGCTTTGTTCTGGAGCTTCAGTTTGGACAGTTTGGCCTCAAATGAGTCCTTTTCTGTCTATTAATTGGATAAAAATTTGATAAGAAAAATTAGTTTACTGCTCATAACAAACCTGGGGTTTGATTATAGTTGCATGAATAGAAGGTAATAACTGGACAACAAAGTTAATTTTAAGTTCATTTTAATTATTTCGTACCTATTTATCACAATTATCACAAATAGGTAAATAGGTCCTATTACTTTTTACTTTTTCATCATGTTTCAACAAAATGCCAGTAGAAAGAAAAAAAATAAAATAAAAAAACCCAGAAGCAGCAGATGCTACCTACATGAACATTTAAAAAAGCATTGGATTTGGAGGAAATTGCAAGTCACAAGAACTCAAATCCCCAGAATTCGCCAGAATATCTGTTATGGTTAAGGTTAAAGTTCACGTTATTGTCATCAACGATTGTACAAGTACATAGTGAGATGAAACAGAGTTTCTCCATGATCACAGTGCACATATAACAGTAACAATACATAATAACTATATCACACAATAACAATATCTATCTAAAGTGCATCTGTCCTGATGTCATACCTTCAGCTGCTCATCTTTGGCTTGTAAGCTGCTATCTTTCTCCCGGATGAGTTCTTTGAGCTGTGCCACAAGCTGTTGTGTCTGCGCCAGTTGATCAGTGACCTCAGCCATTGACTGGCTACTGGAGCCTTCCTGGGATTCCAGGGCCTTGGAGTAGGAGTGATATGAGATTAGTAACAATGGCTGCTCAGGGAATGCCTCTGATGTGTCATTGCAGACTTGCCTCTTCAGCAGTCTCCTTAAACCTATTCCCATCTACTTGGTTACAGAAATTCAAATCAAGATAAAGCAGTGATTGGGAAGCAGCAAAAACTAAGTTGGCAATTCTTCAAATGCAGCTTATAAGTAAGTGGCTTCCATTCAGGAATGGGAAATAAAATTTGAAAATTCACACAAAATTCTGATCAAGTTACACAACTATAAAGTATATATAAAATAAGAAATGGCTCATCTTTCATCATTTATAATTCATACTTACTGCCTGATTTGGGCCAGATTCATCATTTGAGAACCACCTCAACATTATGACTTTCTGCAAAACAAGGAAATCAGGAAACAGTGATGAACAAATTCTTTAAACGTTTACACTATGGGAAAACAAACTAAACTGTAAGACAAGGGAAATACTGATCACAAGAAATATATAATTTAATGATTAAGGTATAGGTTGTGGAGAGGGGGTGGGGGGTTCAGTTCCTGCATTGAAGATTAGTCTACAATTCAGCACCCGAGCCACCCCAACTATAAATTTCACCCCCCTGCAGTCTGGTAGGAGAATTCACAGTATCAGAACACTGACTACAGATTCATTCTCCATGCCATTAGTGTTTCAAACATACTGATTCCCATGGAACATACACTTTATAGCACTGTTATCTCATGTCATTAAGCACTAGATATCGTCTAGTTTTGTCTTGTATGGTTTTGCACCTCTGTGCTTTGCACTGTTTTGTTCTGTCTTTGTAACGGAGTCGAATTGAATAAGTATTCCTATGGACCTGATGCAAATGACTTATAAATATCTTGAATCTTTAATCATACAATATGAAAAATTCTAAAATTATAATCGTCAAGAGAAATGACATGCATTCATATATATTTTTTTTTTACGTTAAATACAAATAAATTCAATTTAGCACTTGGATGTTTCAAAGCCTTTAAATCCAAATAACTCTTCTTTAGAAATGCTAAAATATTAGATACTGATATAAATACACCACCTGCACCTGAATCATACGATGTCATTTTATTTCTCAGAATTAATTTAATAATAACTACCAAGATTTGTTTTGTGGTCATCTTTAGGTGTGAATGTAGCATTCAAATCTTCAGCATAGACTGAGATAGCATGAACAATTCCTGCTTGTGTATTCTCAGCCAAGTGATTCTGGCCCAGAATAACAAAGTACGATGTATGAAATGAGTCAATGTTTGATCAGGGTTAATTCCAGTTTACAATAGAATAAGCGAC
>JAODJW010000007.1:23163706-23234238 GCA_026777045.1 Hyperopisus bebe | reverse complement strand
CCCCCCCCCCCCCCCCCCCCCCACCACCACCACCGCCAACTTGACTAAATTTGTTGTAGGGAAGTTTAATCATGTAACTTATCCATTCTCCATGCCAGTGGTGAACCTGATTACATTAAGACAATCGCACAAAGTGCTCCAGGGACCTCTGGTAAATACCCTGACCCTTCACCTTCTACTCTGAGCTCAAGGTTTGCTGTTAACTGTTTCTGTGTGTGTGTGTGTGTGTGTGTGTGTGTGTGTGTGTGTGTGTGTGTATCATGTGATGAACGTCTGTGTCTCAGATATGTCTCAGAAAGAGAGTGATTAACCAGATTTCACCAGACATAGCAGTTCAGTCATTAGGCAAGATACAGTCCACCAATATTCCTTTTTGTTTAGTAAGCAAGGAATTGGTATACTCTAAGTAAAAGATTTCAGCTTTACAAATACTTTGATTGGTAAACACTGTTCTTGGTGACTGAAACTAATCCTGTGTATACTGTAAATAAGAATGTAAAAAAAAATTTCATTTATTAAATTGTGCTAAATGAACATATCAGTGTAGTCATGCAATTCAGTCTTTTGGAAAATGTGAGGATTGGAGTGTGGATTCAGAGATGTATGCATAAATTGGTTGTTACTATGCAAAGTATTAAGAATTAGATGACATAACACCTGCCATAGAATTAGTTCATGCTTTGTTTGGACAAATGCCCGGTGTAGCAGAATGTGTCCAAGTTGGATTGGGAGACATATAACGCATTACAGGCAGTCCTCAGGTTCTGAACGAGAGATTCATTCTCTAAGTCTGTCTTTAAGTGGAATGTGTAGGTAAGTCGAAAAAATAATAACAGTAATAGTAACAATAAAAGTATGTGTAGTACAGTGCTGTGCTGAACCATGCCATGTATTTATGAGCGTCACATAGTAACATGCGATTCTTATTACGAACCATTGTACTTAGCCAGAATTTTTAATATAATAGGCTTTATGGCAGTCCGTTTGTAAGTACAAGTTGTCTGTAAGTTGGATGTTCTTAATCAGAGAATTGCCTGTATTCCAAAGATTTAAATGAATAAATGTACTACTGTAAAACCCATAGTATTCACGCACTCCACTCCAGCTTTTGATCACGCTTTCTTAAGGCAAGAGCACAAATAATCAAAACATTGCATTTAATTAAATTGTAAATTAATTAGCGAGCTTGAAATAACAAACTGAGAGCACAAAACAATTAGTTGTCTCCACATTTTAGAGATTACAATGAGCATGATTTAGTATTTCGTGAGAGCGTAAAACTAAATTGTCCACATGATTTAATACATCATGGCCTGGAAAAAGGCCCCTCCTGGGCTCCATCTGTATCAATGGAGTATCTGATTCACTCTTAATGTCATGTCACTGAATATTTTGGTTATATTGCCAAAGAGAAGTAAATGGAATATAAATATTTAGACATAAAAATACGAATAATATAAGACATAGACATGGGTATTAAGACACAATACATACACAAAGAAATACAGGTGGCCATCTATTTGGTGGAGAAAGCTTGGCATATAAGTGGAATATGCAATAAATGAATAGGTGTAGTTTCAGCGTTAAATGTCACTAGGGCTCAGGTAAAAACACGTTTATTGGCTTTCACATTTCCACGTGATACATCCAGTATTTCAAGAAATTGCAGACGTTGGTGAGCGTGTGAGGAGTACAGATCAGATGGGTGGAGCAGGTGATGGCGCTGTCCAGGGAATATAATGCCCCCTTGTCCGGGGAATACAATGCTCCCCTTTAAAGTTGTTTAAAATGTGTGAATGTAGAGTATAACCTTCATGAAAGAGTACGCCTTGCAGCATTTATTATTCTGTGTCAGATCGTACTGCTTCCACGAAGAATCCCAGCGTGCATCCTGCGCCTTCTGCATGCACTGCTGCGTCACATGGAACACTGGCATGCTTAAAGGCGGAGCCAGTTGGTTTAATCAGATGTGGCACATTTGGCAGAAGCAGCCCTCAGTTGCATGGACAGACTTTGGCACCATATGCCAAGTGCTTCCTGAGGGGACTGTGAATTCCCATTACCTTTCAGTGAGGCTTATTCCCGTTCACGCTGCACTGTGCAGTGGCCTGCACGCTTGTGTGCGTGTGTGTCAGCCCAGAGATATGTGCAGATGCTGTGGGAACAGCTACATTGTTTACAAGCATAAACAAGACAGTTACATCCCATTACTTTCAGGGAAAGGTCAGGCGGAAAAATCCTCAAGCCTCACGTCCCAGATGGTCCTCGGCAGCTCTTAGGTTTGTAGACTTTTTACAATTCTCTGTTTACAATTACAAACACTCAGAAGGACTCCAGACCTTTGGACCAGACATACTGAGTTTCACCTGCAATTTTTTGTCAGCAGCAATTATGATGAAAGCAAGGGAAAATGTTTCACCCAAGAAGGTGCTATTATAGAGCATTATCACATTAATAACTCCTCTGCCATGGAAAGCAAAATGAAAGCTAAGAGCTCTCACACCATCTCATACCGGCTCTGTACACCATCCAAAAAAAAAATATATATATATATACAGTATAGGCATTCGTAACAGCAAAGATATTTTAAAATAATCTATTGAACTAAATTATGATACAGTATAATGATATTATTATACTATTTTTAGTGTACTTCTCATTATTATTATTATTATTATTATTATTATTATTATTATTATTATTATTATTATTATTATTATTAGGGCCTTGTGATAAGATTCGTATTAGGATATACTGTACAAAAAAGCTATTAGGAAACCAAAAACCCGAGCAGTTACTTACATATTTCTTTGGCTGAAGGTCTTTGGTTATACGGAGTTAAAGTGAATTGGGCAAATGTTGAGTCTGTTGTGCATGAGGCCAGTTAGCCAAAAAAGATATAGTGTTTCATGTGCCGTAACAAAGAATTTTGTTTGTTAATGTTTTTTACACAGTAGTGCATGTGTGTGTTGGGTTGAATTTAGTCTCAGATGGCAGAATGAAATTAAATAATATTTGGTTCAGTACCCTGAGGGATGCATTATGCTGTGGGGAAGCTATCAGAAGAAAATAATACTAATGCATTAAATCAGAGATAACACAAGGGGCAGGAATAGTTTACTGCAAAGTTAAAACTTCAGTATTCCTTTGATGGCTTTCTGGTATCAAAGACAACCCATCATCAAATGGCAAACACGTACTAAAGTGATTTCATATAATGAGCATTGCCTTGTGTAAGCATCATGATGTCATGCTTTTTTAAGAGTAATGATGCTGCACCTTCATTCGGGCCATTTGGTGTGTCTGCCATTGTACAAATGAGTTGCTACCATGGAAAACCTATTCCTGAATACATGTACAAGTTTTTTTTGGGAAATCATATACATCTTAAGGTTAAAATGACATTTATTTGCTCCTTTTCTATATGCTACTTTATCCTTCCTTTATTTTCTGACAGAGATGAATGGTAGCCCTCTAACCAGAGATCTCAGTGAAGTGGAGTGTTTTACAAACAGAATCAGGCTTAGTGTTTCAGAAGTTCAATTAGAAGTGCACTTATTTTAGAAGTGTGAGTCCACAAGCAGCGGTTCCTGCACTGCATGCTGTACAATACATATAAATATAGATTTACAGCCTGAGTACCCTTCCCTATCTTAAAACAGGTAATATTTTCTGGGTTGTTTAGAACTTTTTTGTTATGATACTTAAGAATTCAGTATATGGGCTTCCGGTGAGTTTATGAGGAAACTATCTTACAGTATACTAATCTTATACTTATACTAATCCTACAATCATCCTGCCCCTATGCATCCATTAAGTGGAGCTGGAGGAATTCTGACCAGTTTTCCCCCTATTTTTAAATATGTATTTATTGTTTTTGTTTTTAAAGTAAAAATTTGACCGAATTGCATAAATTGCTTAGTGTAGGTGTTAACTTTTCTAACTTCTTTGAAAAAGGATAAAAGCTGTCAATGCAAACAGAACTGACTATGATTCTTAGGTGACATCTATTTATTCACAGCAGAATTACAAGAAGCAAGGTGATTTCTGGTAGCTTATTTGTACTTCTGCATAGGAAATAAGGACACTTACTGTACACTTTATGACCAAAAGCATGTGGATACCAGCATCCAGCATCTCATTCTGAAACTAAGGGTATTAACACAACTATGAATATACAGTATATTGGTCAGCCCATTGTTGCTATAAAAACCTCCAGTTTTCTGGGATGGCTTTCTATTAGTTGTTTGAACATTGTTGCTGGGATTTACTGCCACTCAGCTTGGCTGTTGATAGTGGGAGATCAGGTTCCTTTCTGTCAGTCTGTGTTGCTACAACTTCACAGCTGAACAAGCTCCAGCCATTTGGACCTTCATAATCAGTTCATTTGTGGTTGACCAGGGCAGCTCTTGCAGGGCAGAAATGTGGTGAACTGACCTGTTGGAATGGCACCTTGTTATAGTGCCAAGTGGAAAGTCATTAACTGTTCTGTAAAACACCCATTATGCTGATAATCTTTGTTGCAGGACATTGCATTACTGTGTACTTAATTATACACCTGTGTCTGCAATGGGTGGCTTAATTAGGCCATTCCTGTAATTAATAGCGGTGTCCACATACTTTTGGCCAAAAAATTTATTATAAAGATTAGCATATTATTTGGAAAATCAGGTATGTCTGATGAAGAACATATTTTGAAATACTCATCTCTCAGCCAGTTCTCAGAAGTTCTTTACCCTGCATTTTGTAGTTGCTGGATTAAGTCATTGGTTCAGTCCAAGTTCTTCCTCAAAATAATGTCTTAACAAAGCACTTCTTATAAATAACTTTTGTTTTTTTCATGTGTAAATGAGTTTCATATAGGAAAAAATATATGTGGTAGGCTGGAGTTCAGCATCGCTGATCTGAATTTGCTGGTATACACATTCTGTTTCTTAAATATAACACGTTGGTTATGTAACCGATAAACAACTCTAGGTGCCTAGAGTCTAAAGTGCATGGTATAAAGTGCACAGTGCAAGATCTTACAGGGTGTGGCAAACCCACTTTTGCTAGTTTAATGGCACATGGTCCAAAAGGGTTGTACTAAGTCTCACAATTAGTCATGGGTGTGTTTGGGGCATATCATTAGGGCTGGGCGATAAAACATTCATGATAATTATTGTGATATAGTTTTCTTCAATATCAATGTGAAAAATGCTTGATGGAAGTTTGATATGAATTGATGTCACTTTCTCCAACTGCTTGTCAGGATCAGCAAAGACGCACAAGTGCAGACACAGCTGTAAAAACACAAATGGGATTTATGGGACAAATAAGTGAATGAATAGGCAGAAAAAAGACAACAAAGTAAAAACAACAGGACAACTCACTAGGAGTGCAGGTAAGTCCAAAGCAATCCATCAAATTAGGCTAATCCAGCGGAATCCAAAACAAAAGTCCTGAGAAAAATTCAATGCGCAAGAAATTCACACAGTAATAATCCACAGAGAATTCAGAAATGTTAGGAAGAACGTGACCGGTGGCGTTTTGTCAGCACTGATGTAAATAACCCAGCCTGCCTCCAATCACTGTCTTCTGAGAATGGACAAACTCTGCACAACAAACACACAGCAAGGTTCATTGAGTTAGTGGAACACCCCACATATTACTGTTCTGCTAATAGACACATGTCATGGGAGAAAAAGGACTCCCTCAGAGAAAACTTCAGTATCGGTGTCAGCAGCTACAACATCATTTTACAAAGGAGATATTGCGGATAAACCAGGTACAAAGACACCATTGCAATCTCTGCTGAAAAATTGTGCTAACTAAAACTGGAAATGCTACAAATTTATTTCAACGCTCAAAGCTTTACTTTCCAGTACAACATACATAATGCAAGTGCTTACAGTAACAGACACCAGAAATCAGTATTGCAGTTTCTAGTCGTATCCCATATTGAGTCAAAATGGGATTCAGAGTTTTACTTTTCAATACAAGGTTGGTTGGCAGCTCTACCTGCAACGTGAAACCTGCCCCCTGTCACAAGGAATGAAGCAGTCAGAGAAAAAGAAACCCAGCAATAAATTGTACTGTTGCCATATTGCAGGTGAGATACAATATATATATTGTATGAGTTATTTATTGAAATTTGATTTCAGTTTGCAGTTCATTCATTTTATTTATCATCTTCTTTATGTTCTGTGTAAGGGGAATCCTAAAGGAGTTTTAAGCATAAGTGGAGCTTCACCTTCACAGTAAAGAAACAATGAATTTTTATTGAAAGTAATTACACAGGAATCATGATAATCATTGACATTGGCTGATATGGAAAAAATTATCGTGCTAAAATATTTTGCCATGTTGCCCAGCCCTACGTGACACGCTATGAACAAGTCAGAGTGTCATCTCCCATTCCCTTTAAGGGCCAGGTGCACTTGCACCTTGGCGGATTGCTATTATAACGCCGGATTTGACAGATAGTAGAAACGGATGCTTCTCTGCAGGGGTAATAGATCTGCCCGTATACGAAGAGAAAGCATGTGAGCAGACAATTTGTGGTAACAGCAGATTCCAGCAAAGCAGAGGTCTCCATTCCCAAAGGACCTGCGGCTATAGCCTGTGGCACAGGACAAATATTCACTTTTGAATGCGGAAGCATGCAGGAAGTCACTGAAGAATTTAAATAAATAAGTATTGCTCAAATACTTTAGTATTTTTATATAATATTTTAGTTATTTTTCGTTATCATAGCAAATTATTATTTATTATGGAACGTTGGGAAGGACGTTAGCATTTTTAAGGTTGTCATCACTCTCGTGGGCATCTGCTCATACAATTGCGCCTGATGCCGCTTTGTGCCGGACACTAAATAGGGCCTCTAATGTTTCTGACCGATTGTAACTGAGCTGGCTGAGGTGAGGTAAAACCAGCTGTACCTGCAGACACAATGGTACATCTTTACACGGACAAAAGGTTTTGTTATTAGTCTGTGACTGGAACAGTTGCAACTAGGCCATTAATTTTATTCATGCTCTCTAAAGGCCACAATAAAATTTCTTTGACTTGGTATCTTTGTTTAGCACTTGTTTAACCAGTTGTGACGAAAATCTGTTTAGTCAGTTTTCAAACTGACAAATAAGCAACATTGAGGGACAACTATATGTTGCCCGTTGTTATATGCAGTGTGCCATGTGTGGCTTTTTGTTGGGTTATTAGCAAATCTGTGAAAAGTGGGTTAAGAGGAAGGGCCAGGGGGAGTGATTCCGTTGGGCACCTTTAAGCTTTAGTGCAGAGCGATTTGAGTCTGGGGAAGGGCAGCAATGTTTTTGCTGTGGCAAACAGGAAATGCATTATTTAAATTATTGGTCATTGACATCAGGTGAGTGTAGGAGCTTGTCATTTGACCTTGCCCTACCCTGGGATGTCCATATCAGTCTTACATACTGATAATCAATTGAATGATTGATTGATCAACCAACCAATCAATCAATCATTATTTAAATAGCAGTCTTCTAACCACAGGATTTACAGAGTGCTTTACAGACATTTTAAAAGAAGAAGAAAAACAATAAGTAAGTGCATAAAAGAAATGAATAAAATAACTGATTGTCATAGGTTATGTGGTAAAAAAAAAATTAGTTTTTAGCCTGGATTTGAAAACACTAATACATGCAGTAGCTCTCAGCTTTTCTGGGAGAGAGTTGGAGACCATAGTGACTAAAAGTTGTGTCCTCCTCAGCTGGGTTTTAGGAATAATCAGGAAACTTCTCTTGGATGATTTGAGAGATATGCCTGTGACATACATTACAATCATGTCACTGCATGAGGTAGGACAGAGCAGGACCACGTAAATATTTTAAAATAAGCAAAAGAACTTTAAAATCAATAATAAAAGCCAAAAGAAGCCGGTGCAGAGATTTAAAGAGTAGGTGTGATGTGATTCCTGTGATGGGTGTTAACACTCTGGCAGTATCATTCTGGACCCGTTATAGATTTCTTAGGTAATCCAGACAGGAGTGCGTTACAGTAATGTATTCCACTTGAAACAAAAGCATGTATTAGTTTTTCGCAGTCCACATATGACAGCATTCATTATATGGATAGCTGGTTCCATACAGTGCAGCTATCCATTAGTTGCACCACAAAATACTTGGACTGCCTTGTTTGTGGTTGATGGGATAGAAGGCAGGAGTCCTATGGGAGATAAAGCGCTGATCTCGGCTTTCCTAGTGATTAGACAGCTGGCATAACTGCAGCTTTGGGTGCTTGTACCATCAGGACTGTCAGCACATGTGTTTTATTCCACAGGAAAGTGACTGATGGTCACAAAATATATTGCAGATAAAATGAATTTATGAATCTATATCTTGATATGCTTGTATATGACAGATTACGGCTATTCTTGTAATTGTGGTATAAAACTATAGAATAAAGAGAGCTACACACTTTTAAAATATAGATTTGTGTATAGTATAGGAGAGTCTTTGATTTTTGGGGGACACAACAATTTATAAGGTGTATTTATTAGGGGTGTGAATTAAGACAAATTAAATAATGGACGGTACACCCCACCTCCCTCCCCACGCCAGGTCCAGTGCCCCTATTTTAGACACACCAAAAATACATTACTTTTGTGTTCTTGTATAAAACATCTTACAGACTTATTCCAGTTTTGAGTTCCGGCCTTGTTTTTTCTTTCTTAATATGTTTGATGTTTTTTGTTTTTATTGCATATTAATGTTTTTGCTTTCAGTTCCACTCCACACTACCTTCAAGGAAACACATTATGGGTGAACAGCTGGGATACTATACATGTAATTGCTGTTGGCAGTATGGAAACAGAAATGGAACTATTTCGCATAATTTTTCTGAAATTAAGGATATGGGTACAGAAGACTGTTCAGGATAATGCTAAATTAAGTTGACAAAGGTCTGGCATACAAATTATTATGGTCTTTATTTTTAAACAAACAAAAACACTTTTGCATACATGACCACTGAACATAGATTAAACTACTGTGGTATCGGATTGTATTTTATCACTGTGAAACTTATTTGCACCATAGTAAATGCTTATATACTCACCTCTGGTGCGCCTTGATTGATTTCCGTCACAAGGTAGAGGCTGTGTCTGTGTATGAATATCTGGGTGTACACATAAAGAACAAACTGGACTGGTCACATAACACAGATGTCCTGTACAAGAAGGGGCAAAGCCGTCTCCACCTGCTGAGGAGGCTGGGGTCCTTTGGTGTGTGCAGGACACTACTAAGGACCTTTTACAACACTATGGTAGCATCTGCGATATTCTTTGCGGTGGTCTGCTGGGGGTGCAGGAGCTCAGAAAGGGACAGGAAGAGACTGAACAAACTGGTCAGGAGTGCTGCTCTGTCCTGATCTGGTCTTTGGACTCCACTGAGGAGGTGGCTGAGAGGAGGATGCTGGCCAAATTTACATCCATTATGGTCAGTCCCTCTCACCCCCTGCATGACACAGTGAGGACATTATGAAGCTCCTTCAGCAACAGACTACTGCATCCAACATGCATCCAACATTCCGCAGATCCATCATTCCATCTGCTATCAGACTTTATAATACCTCAGTTACCTAAAGTTCACAAATTATGCCACTATTCTGTATATTGTGCAATACAACTATATTATATCAATATATATATGTATGTGTGTGTGTGTGTGTATATATGTACGTATGTGTATTTTGGGTTTGTGTAATTGTGTGCACTAATTTTATTATTTATTGTATTTGTTACAGTATTTTTTGGTCTGTGTCTATCTATCTATCTGGAGGTATTTCAAAAAAGGATTTGTTGGCCACGACTACAGTATACTGTCCACTGATTAAAAATAAATTACACAGAAATCTGGAAATCAAAAATTAGCTATGCGATGCCCTGTGTGATCAAAAGCAGCTCCTCTCCATTACGTTAAAAATGCACAAATCTAATCTCAGTGCCATTTGTGTTTGTATTCCTTTTTAATATGAAGAAGGCTTTTGTTGAAGACTAACGATGTAGAAGACACTTTGGTTATATACAGTCTGACAGTATTTTATATTTGTTACTTGAAATGAAAACAAAAATAAACTACTGTATATTAGGAATGCTAAATGGCTCAATATTTTATCACCATGTATTTTTTAATATCAGTCAATATAAATAATTATGACAATATATTTAAAAAGTCATTATTTCTTTAATTCAAGGCCCAATTTCCACTTGAAAATCCCTTTGCATTCCCCTTAAAACTGCAAACTGAAATCTATTTTTAATAAATAAATGATACAAAAATGAGCTTTTGTCCTAGACCTTGGGGTGGCACATTGGTGCAGTGATTAGCACTGTTCCCTTACACCTCTAGAAGCAGGGTTCTGATCTCCGTCATGGTTCCATGTGTGTGGAGTTTTTATGTTCTCTCTGTGTCATCATGGGGTTTCCTTCAGATACTCCAGTTTTCCCCCTGCTGTCCAAAAACATGCTGAGGCTAATTGGAGTTACCATATTGCCTGTAGGCATGAGTGTGCCTTGCAATGGGTGGGTGCCCCATCCTGAGCTCTTCCCCAGCTTGCATCCATAGGCTCCAGACCCCCTGTCACCCTGTCTAAGACAAGCAGTTTCACAAGAGGGATGGATGTTATATTTCTTCAATTTTCATTTGAAAACCATTTTAGATTTATTCTTTTTATTCTCTTTTCATATATTTTAGTTCTAGTTTAAGTAGTTTCATTTCTAGGAATAGACTGAAAGTTACAGAGATAGAGAAGAAAACACAATTTAACAAATTAAGACTTCCAGCAACTCTTTAGCATCAATTGTATTTTTCAAAACTGCATTCTGAACAGAATCTCTGGAAGTACTGGGTGCAGTGTGCTGCACGACATAGCTAAGGTCACAAACGCTGAGCCACAACCTCCACTCAATTAGGCATACAAGCTAAAACATCAGGACTAGACATTCACACATCTCAAATCTGAGACACATGAGATTAAATGGCTCCTGCTGATGCAGATGAATTTGCCTATGGATGGACACCTTCTTCCAGCAGCTACAGGGTGGTCCAGGAATTAATAGAGTGAGCTGCATTTATCACTGATGGTCATTGAGTCAAATATATTTTAAGGATATTCATATATTTTCTATGACATGTTCTAAATGTTCGGTTTTAAATCACACGTGAAATATAACAATGATTCCTCACCTTTCCTCTCTATCAAATTCTATGTGAGACACTAACTGAATGATCTGATTAACATCTGGGATTTTGAAGTCCTGGGATTCTTTGTAACATCACGAATGAAGATTTCATACTGCTTACAACGAGGAAGGAACTACTGGTCTATATTCAAAATCTTTAATGGAGCCCTAATTTTAAGACACGATAAAAGAATATTGACATAAACAGCATTGTGTCATCATATGTCACATTTTGACAATATATTGATATACGTAAACATTTGATATACAGTACAGTTGTATCACATTATAAAAAATATGATCTGAGAATATTTGCACAAAAGACTGCATGTAGCAAAGACTTTGGATACTGTTTCTGGATGCTGTTGGGAGTCTGGACTGCTTTTTGAGCTGAGGGCCAGATACTGTAGCGAGGGAGGCAATGGAAGCAGGGATGCCTGTGAATACTAGGGAAAAGCTCTGCTGGACTAAGCTTTGGCAGCACAGAAAGAAAACGCCAGCGACTGAACACAACCGTGAGGGAGACTGGTAACACTGGTAGCCTCACAGTACTGTTAGCATGGTTCACTAGACAGCATATGGTCAAGATTCAGCACTGCAGCTTTAGTTATGTAGTAAGCTAGGTCATTTTAGCTAAGGTTTTGAGTTAGGGTTATTGTTTTACCTTTAGTCCACCATATTTGCATGGCCCTATGTTTATTGCACAAAGTATTAGTTATTGCACAGATGTATATACTTGAATTCTTGTATCTTTCTTGCTTGTCTGTCTTGCTCATTGTTCTTAGTGTAGACTGTGGGGTCTGAGAGTAATGTCATGTCAGTCCTCCGTGTATCCTATACATATGGCAGAATTGACAATAAATCTTTTGACTTGAGTATTAAAACACCTAAACTGCAACACTGTCAATCCACTTAGACTAACATGATTCGTTTTTTGATACACAGGGTTGCCTATTTTGTCAAAGTGTTGAGATGACAAGTGAAGAGATATAGATAAAACTGGAGCAGGAAAGTTGGTCATTGATTATTCTGACAGGAGTCATTTTAGTTATCTGTGCTGTTATTTATATATGCCTATATATTGTTTTAAAATTGAGTCTCAGTCATACTGTAGTTTTTCAAAACATTTTTGGAAAAGAAGGTTAGAAATTATGTTTTTGAGGTGATTTTGAAGGAACTTCCTGAAAGGGTCTCCAGAGTGGCAAAAATGAGCAGCCCTCCGCAACTCAGATCACAGTTTGAATGTGAGCTGTTTTGATTGTGACCTGGAACCCACAGGCAGCACAGTACATTGGCACCGTGGCACGAAGGAGGGAATTATTAACTGGGGAATCTCAGGTGGAAGTGTAAAGTAGCTGCCTGGGAGTTCCTGGTCACACTGTTCCTCAGATCAGGCCTTGCAGCTCTTCCGTGGCAACTGGTAATTTTCCACGCAGAAAGGAATCAGAGAAGCACACATATAGACTGTCATCTGGTTCCTGATGGGTGGAACGACTTTGTGGTAGGAGTTTCAGGTTGAGAAGAATTATGATGCCATAATTGTATTGTTGATTAGGATACTTGGGGTCTGAGAGGTTTTTGAGATATCAGTTTTAGGTGTTTGTGAGACTTGATGATTTATGAGGCTAGCCCACTATCACTATATCAATGAGCCTGGTTTGTTGTTTGTTTATTTATTTGTCTTTAGTTCCTGCTCTCTCTCTTCTCAGTAATACTATCTGGCTGAAGCACCTATCCTTGACACTCTGAACTGTGGCTGTGGTGGTGTTTCATTTGATTGAATAAACATACAGTATTAGAAACATTTTTTAAATATTCCCAATGTTTCTGTCTTATTGTATTCCCCGGACTTCAGGACATACATATGGTTTTAGCGCCAGTTCACTGCTGCAGATGCCTTAAGACGATAACGCAGATATTTTTCAAACTTTGTACGCTCATTGTATGGGTGAGGAAATAAAACTGATTAAATTCTGAGACTGATCGGCCCAAAACTGAAGCTGTGCTAGAGATAGCAGAAAAAGAGCAGTTTTGACACTTGATCCTGTTAAGATGATAACTCAAAAACCATTTGACGGATCTTTTTTCTAACTTAGCAGAAACATTGGATGGCCTCCAAATTGGAAGTGATTACATTTTTGGACAGATCACCCCAAAATTGAAGTGATGCCGCTTACTGGCAGCAAAGAGAAGGGTGAACGTAGGCAACATTTGACCTTGTGAATGTGATAAGTCAAACAGCATTCAATGAAGCTTATTACTGCTTCACAAAAACATTGCATGGATAAAGATCTACACTTGGATTCATTTTCAAATTGCCCCAAAAATAGTCTTGTGAACACAGTAGATCTAAAAGTATTTATGGATCTTTTACAAACTTTGTAGGCACATTGTATGGTTGACAACCTGGGAGGGATCAGATTTTGAGACAGATCACTCCAAACATGCACCACATAATGATAGCAAAGTGAAGACCAGCTCAGACACTTGATCTTACAAGTATGATAACTAAAAAGGCAGGGAACAGCCCAGGATGAAGTGCCAGCCTGTTGCAAGGCACACTCACACACCTTTCGCTCGCACAAGCACACCTACGAGGAATTTGGCAACTCCTATTTACCTAAGCATATTCACCTTGGAGTCTCACCAAAGTACATATGTGAGTTCAGTCATCAGACAAGACCAAGTTACTTGTTCACTAATTTTCCTTATTGTTTTGGTGGCAAGGAATTATAATACTGTGAGACAGAGTAACCATGCTCAGGAGGTTGCATTCAGATCAAGAAGACCTCACACTGAATGTGAAGTACGGCGGGGATATAAATGAGCGCTCCAATTGCTACTGATGAGTCAGCATTCCCACAAGGAAGGGGTGTGACATATGCTATTCATCAAAGAGCCAAGAATTAAAACTACTTTGATTTGTAAATACTGCTTTTGTTGATTGTAACTAATCCAGGGTATGTACTGTACATAAGAACGTTCATTTTTTGTAGTCAGGTACTCTTATGCACAAGGAACATAGTGTAGTATTGCAAAATAAAATGCTGTGTCCAGTTTTGAACCAGTATCAGACATGATTTAATTTTTTTGGACCATGCAGTTGTGAGCCCTGTTTTCAGACCTAGAGATGCCTCTCAGTGTACCTCTTCTCTCATCTGTAAGCCTTTTTGGATGAAAGCATGAATGGATAAAAGCCCCCCCAGGGCTCCATATATACCACCAATATATCTGTTAAAACATACAGGTGAACACCTAATTAATTGGTTGGGAAGATTGTGCAAATTAAAGTGGAATGTGCAATAAATGAATAGATGTAGCTTCAGAGTTACATTTCACAACAAGGACTCATAGCATTCTGGTAAAATCACATTTATTGGCTTTCAAATTTCCATTTTATCTATCCAGTACTTCTATAAATTGTAAAGGTTGGGGAGTGTGTGAGGAGTATGGAGTAGATAAGTGGAGCAGGTCACGGGGCTGTCGTTCTGACAGCCCTCACTCCAGTTCTGATGTGGCTTATGTGTCTCAGTGTTATGTGGCACTCAATGGGGAGGTGGGGGTTTCTGGATTATTTGTTTCACTACTTGTTTCCCTTTGGTCATATGGAAAGTTCTATGCAGCTGAAGGGGAGTTGTCTTCAGTGCTCAGCTGTCCTATGAAAATAGTAGAAGCCTTCTTGTTCGGGGCTGACCTCTGTTTGCCCTCTGTGTTGCCTCTGTTTTAGCCTATAACCTGTACTGGGTATTGGCTACAATTAAGGTTTAGCATGATTTGCTGTAGGTGTGCTAGTATTCATGAGGCCTTTCTTCCACACTATTGAATATTTGGAGTAGTTTATTCTTGGCTTGGTTTGCATATTTTATTTGCAGTGCAGGTAACACTTTACTTGAGGGGGCACATACTGTATGTATATAATGTAGTACTCCACTCTTACTGAGTTACTTAGTTACTTGTGCATCTTCACACTGTGTTACCAGAGTGTAACTCTCACCACTGTTAAATCCAATAAATGTTGAACATCATGTGGATGTAGGTTTCCATCGCTTTTGGTTCCTGTGGTGGATTGGTTTTTACTCCCCACCTGCTACTAAACTACTGGGGATGTAGCACTCATGCTCTTATGGTCATTGTTGCTCTTATTTAAAACGACTTCATCATTTGCTGGGACTCATATCCTCTCGACTCGCTTGTGGTCATATTTGTTGTGGTCAGTTTAAGAAGTAGACGTATAGAAAATCCAGTCTGGTCTAAATTTAAAAAGTTGCTGACTGTATAGCACCTTAAAATGGATGATTGCTGGCCTCTCTGTCTGTTCTGTTTTTATTTGTTCCACCTTTTGTAATCCCATGCCTCGTGCCCTGTGCCGCACCTGTATAGTAAGGGTGGAGCAGAAACTGGAAGATCAGCAGGGAAATGGTTGACGCTGCAGCTATGAGAAGGAGCAATGGGTCAGCTTTACTGCTAACCTGCAGAACTGGCAACCTTGCACTAAGCTTGGCTGGAACAGATATTTGGGAATAGATGTCCTTAATTCTTACATACAAGCTCCAATGGAACCAATCCTCTCCCACTTTTTTTAAACTGCTATAAATTAGGAACCTAATGCAGGCCACAATATTATAACAATTACTTTTGTAGACTATAAAGACAGTGACATAATTGGATTGAGCACTGGGGACAGAGTCATAAATTAAGATGATGGGGTTGATTTATTGAAAGGCTGGCAGTTGCCTATGTGCCAGGAGTACTATATTGATCTTTTTTGAATGGAGTAGAGAAGCAACACAGTGGCTCTAATAAATACAGTGATACCTGTGAAGTGTGTCCAGGCCTGCCTGCTTCTGTCTTAATCTAACAGAGGTTAAGATGCATTGATAATGACAGGACGGCCATGCCCAGGATTCATTTTTGACACTGATTTCTTTTGAACCTTGGGTCCATATTCCATGCCTCTGGCCACTTTGATCCTAGATAACAGGATTAGATGGACCATTTTATCTCTTTCGATTGTTTCAGCCAGAAGCTCCGCTGAAGTTTGCCGCCTCATTTTTTTTGGTGCTGAAGTGAAAAGGGGACAGCCATGAGATGAGGCTGCTTACTTATTTTGTTTGTAAGTGGACAATCTGAAAAATATTATGTAGCTGTATTATGTAGCTGCCGATCACCTCTCTCTGGCGGAATAGTACATTTCAGACTCTCATTTTAATGCAAAAGCCATTACAATAATCATCAGCAGAACCTGGGCCTATCTAAAATCATTAACATTGCCTCTTTTCTTTGTCTGCGTGCTGTCTTCATACCATGCCTTTGTGAAGTCATCACATTCTCAAATAAATGCAGTTATTTTATTTTAGCGACCTTTGTATAATCTGCCAGTAAAAGCTAAAACTCTTATCAAGAGTAGAGTGGGTGCATTAAGCAGGTTCCATTAAAATAGCCCCTGTGTCTCTCACTCAGCAACTGCTCTTTAATCTATGCTTCAGCATATAGTATCAAGCATACATACCATCATTGCAGTGCTTGCGAAACAAAGACAAAGAGCCTGCAGTTTATTCAAGTGTGGACAGCGATGGCAAATATGGCTCTGTGATTTATTTACTGGCTTGCGTCACACACACCTAAGAAAAATATTTAATCACCGTCATCCTGGGCTGGGTACATTTAAATTGAATTAGCTTGTCTTTGCAGTTAATGCAGCAAGTAATAATTCATTTCCATGGTATAAAGCACTTCTGTGTTCTCATCGTGGCACTAGTTGTAATTAATCACTTGAGCTAGTGTGGAAATGTGAGGAAGATGAAGTACAGTTGAGAAGAGCAGTCAGGCTTTATCAGAGCAGGCCCCCACTGACCTGGCCTCTGGCTCGGCCTGCAGCTGGGCCGCGTGCTCACAGCTCAGTATGAAACATGGCCAATGTGCCGCACACTACCCCACTAAGCTCAGCTCCATGTAACAGCATGTTAACCACAGCTAACCAAGTCACGCTGCCGTATTGTGTAACTATGTCTCGCGGTGTAAATGTGCTCCCTTACCTGCCATGTATTCTGTGATGCACTGCCTTTTTAATCACACAAAAAAACTTTTTTTTTTCTGATCGAATCCATTCTTCTGCAAGCTTCATTAAATATGCATGTTGAATGGTTAGATGAGTTTCTGATAGAATAACGAGGTTTTTATATTTCACTCATATGGGAGAACGCAACCTCTATTAGCCCCACTCAAGTTCTCTGAGATAATGACACTTCTAAATAGCTGTATAAACTCTGAATTCAACTTGTGCATGACAGTTTATTTTATGCTTTATGGTGCTATTTGAATAAGTTGTCAGTGTACTATTCCAGGGTATCATCATCATAATAATCGTTAATTATGTAAATTGTCTCCTGCTCTATGCTGCCACTTGGTATATATGCTTGGTACTCTGCCGTCCTACGAGGCCCATGGATGGCGTTTCTGCTACAGTAGCAGATATTATTCTATATCCAGATGTACAAATATTATTTGAATCCATTTTATTTAAAAAAAACCTGCTGAAATGTTTCATTGTGGATCATTATTACACTTTATATTTTAGTGAGGAAGAACACCATCACTGTTTAGAGTGTCAATCAAAAAACTATAAAGAGCTTTGTTACCTCAGTTTGAGTCATGCTGTGGGAACACTGGCTTATTTCGATACACATATCTCCTGAGGTTTATGCTGCTTTTTTGGGGCAGCTTGTAAGAGCTAAACCTTAATATAATATTAAAGCAGTAAAGATTTGGCACTGCAGCACAGTCAGTGCCGGTTGAAGCGAGGTGTGTAAATCGTTGGCCACAAGGTGATTCGATCTGATTGCAGTTATTGAGGGAATGATTTGATGTGTTAGAAATCTTCAAATTTTAGCATGATTAGATTAGATTGATTTATTATTCTGATAACCTAAATTGAAAGCTCTTTTTTCAACTTCACTGAAAAATCACAAATATTACCATGGAAAATACAAATAATAGAATACAAGGAATGTACAACATCTAAAAAACATCTATTTTTATTATTATTGAATAAGGAGAACATGCCAGTGTAAAATTATCAAGAGGCCAACTACTGATCTAAACAGAAAAAAATCATATTAAAGGAAGTGCTACCTGATAGGGGTTGGGGGGAATTTTCCAGCGCAAATTAGCGGAATGACAATACATTGTTTTTATTCTGTGGGAAATGAAAGATCGGTCTGCAGGCCTGAATAAATAATGAGTTATAAACATGTCATGAGACAGTACTTTGAGACCTCTTCCAAGTAGTGAATGAACCAACAAAATCCTCCATCATCCAATACAGTCATCTCCATTATTTTAGTCTGTAGCTTTAGTGCTGCTAACTTTAAATATTGATAATGTTGAAATATCAGCTGGCGATATTTGCCAAGCCTGACACAGCAGACCGATGCCAATATCTTGGTTTTTAATGAATTTCAGCCAATAGTGATATGTTGTGCATCTCTAAGGCTAACATTACAATACATTTTTACTTAGGAAGCTAGTTAGCTACCAAAGGGTCTTAGCCATTGTAGCTGGCTAAAAGAACAACCATTTTTTGCACTACAAAACAGGCATTTCTCAAAAGCATTGTAGTGCAACGATTATCTTAACCATTAGGTAAAACGCTCTGAACCACATCAGGGGTGAGTTTCCTGAAAGCCTCGTAGTTCAAAGATCATCAATTAGCTCTTGATTTATGAATAGTAATGAGCCTTAGCATGCCCTCCTGTGTTCTGGAAGTTCTCATCCTGGCACTGTTACTTTGTTCATCTACCTGCAGCACATGAATGTGAGCGCACAAACCAGAAATATGAGTATCTTGATTTTACCCCCAAAAATCAACGCTGACTTTACAGACTGATGCATTGAATCGCCACCTTAATAACGTCACACCACAAGACATCGATGCACCGTTACTAAAAAAGTCAAAGCCCAAGTGGAGTCCTAGGCAAGCTTCAACCAACCCCCCCCACACACACACACCAAGGAGGGCACACACACTTCTGGGAGGAGGGAGCGCGTCATGTGGAGCATAGAGAGCACTGTATGATGCCCCATGTCCGAGACAAAGTGAAATTTCCTGGTTAAGTCAGCCCCCCCTCAAAAGTTGGCTCCCTAGGTACCTGCCTATGTCGCCTGATGGGTTGAGCATGGGGAAACTGAAAAGGTAAAGTCGCACATGGAGTCATGAGCCTAATACCGCATATGGAGTCATGAGCCTAATGTCGCACATGGAGTCATGAGCCTAATGTCGCACATGGAGTCATGAGCCTAATGTCGCACATGGAGTCATGAGCCTAATGCCGCACATGGAGTCATGAGCCTAATGCCACACATGAAGTCATGAGCCTCATTCACATCGTCCTTTTCCTGCCTGTGCTGAATTGCATGATATTGTTACGGAATGCTGGCCATACAGTCACCTTTTTGGTTTAATTGTTGTAGTTTCTAGTTTCAGGGACATTTTGCCTCTTTACCACTTGGCACTTTGATATTCATGCTTTATCCAAATAGAGGATCCAGGAAATAGGACAAATACTGGCTGCTTTTCAGATGTTTGGGAACACAGGGGTCACAGTCTGATATGATAAACAAACAGTAGGCTCTCAAAGCAGAGTACAGTCAGCTAGCATTGTTGAAATTCAGATAGTAAAATTGGGGTCCCACTGGTCAGGCTTCTCCGTGGCCGGGTGTCAGCACGGTGTCATCCTGACCATCTTTGGAAGTGCTCCGCTCTGCCAGGAAGAGCCTGTCTCACAGGCCTTCTGCGTGCTGAAGCCAGAGCAGGTCTGTGAAGTGATAAATCGCAGCGATTTAAAATGTTATTATTAGTATTTGTTTCTTTCTGCACCCCCATAAACAGATTGCATTGTTATGTGTGGCTGCTGTTGAATTAGTTTCAGACTGCTGGGCTGCATATGTTTCGAGGAGAATGAATGTTCACAGAGAGGGGAAATGCACATATCTCTGGGCAGTGCTATGAATAAATGGCCTGTTCCTTAGCAGTAATGGATGTAGCAGCCCTCTGTCGCACTGGATCAGATGTAATGTAGCCCTACATTGCCTGTTGTTGCCAGCATATTGATCTGGTTTACTGCTCTTTGTCTTATGCTTAAACAGTCCTTTAAATACTTTTATAAAGCAGCTGTTATTTACCTTAAATCACATGCTGCTGAGGAAGAATGTTCTCTGTATTTTCCCCAGTTTAGTGGTGCTACTTTGGAGTGCTGCAAGAATGACTGTATGCAGAATGAGGAGGGTTAAGGGGCCTGTCTTTTGATGTTATTTGCCCCTTCACCCAACCTAATGTGGATGAAGGAGAACAGAACTAATACAGTTTGGTTCATAAGTATTTGGACAATGACACGATGTTCATAATTTTGCCTCTGTGCATCACCGCAATGAATTTGAAATTAAGCAATCAAAATGAATTGAGGTGCAGACTTTCAGCTTTATTCAAGGGCTTTAGTAAAAATATCATATCAGTCATGTAGGAATCGAAGGCATTTTTATATATAATCCCCATTTTCAGAGGCTAAAAAGATAATTGCACAAAATAACAATATCATACTTATAATAATCATTTTAAATACTTGGTTGAAAATCCTTTGCTTTCAATGACACCTGAAGTTTGGCACCCATTCGCATCATAAGATGCTGGGTTTCCTTCCTAGCGATGCCTGGTCAGGCCTCTACTGCAGCTGTCTTCAGTTGCTACTTGTTTGTGGAATGCATGTTCAGTTGGGTTTAGGTCAGGTGACGGACTCTGCCGTTGAATAATATTCCACTTCTCTGCCATGAAAGGCTCTTGGGTTGCTTTTGCATTCTGTTTTGGGCCATTGTCCATCTGTCCTGACTCCTGAGTAGTGTTGTCCTATCAGTTTTGCAGAATTTGCTGAATCTGACCATATAGTAGAACCATATATACTTCTGAATTGATCCTGGTGCTTCTGTAAGCAGTAATATCATTAATAAATACTAGTGACCAACTGTTCCATTGGCAGCCATACGTGCCATGTCATAACACTGCCTCTATCATGTTTTACAAGATATGTTATGCTTTGGATCTTGAGCCATTCCTTCACTTTTCCGTACTCTTTTCATCAGTATAAGGAATATTCCCCTAGACCTGGGCAAGGTTTTTTTTTTAACATGTTTTATGGTAAAGTTTACTCTGGGCTTTGTGTTCTTGAGGTGTACCAGTGGAATGGACCTTGTGATAAACCCTCTGTATTTACTTTTATGAAGCCTTCTCTTAACTTAATTGTAGATAAAGTGTGTTCCTTCTTTTTAATATTGTAACAAACTGTTGGTTTGGCCACGTGTTTCTGCTTCCTCTCTGATGGGTTTGTTTTATTTTCTCAGCCTAACAATGGTCTGCTTCACTTGCACTGACAGCCATCAAAGTCTATACTGTTTACCTGTTTAACTGATAATTAAATTACGAAAGAAAAGCCTACACCTGGCAATTAATCAGCTTGTTAGTCAATGGTCCCATTACTTTTGAGCCCTTAAAAATGAGGGGACTATGTATACAAATGGCTGTAATTTTGAAATGACTAATACAATATTTTTGTTCAACCTCAACGAAAGGTGAAACGCTACACTTCAATCACATCGTTATTGTTTCATTTCAAATCCATTGTGGTTATATACAAAGCCAAAATTATGAAAATTATGTCGCTATTCAAATACTTATGGACCAAACTGTACATGCATTGGGATATGTTTGAATATTGTTTGGTATTACGTTTAGCTCGGTGTCTCTTCTGGGACATCAGGAGAAGACATATAACAACTGTAAGTCGCACTCAGTAAAAGCATCAGATAAATGAGTTAAATGTGAATGTTAAATGTGTGGAAGTGCCCTTTGGTTTTTCATGGCCCTTGTTTATTGACCAAAGCAGTGGGGCATCTTGGCACTGTGATTCACTGCTATGTGCATGTTGTGGGGAACGCAGCTACGTAAGGGCTTCTAATTGATTCCCTGTGTGTACAGAAAGGTTGCTAAGAAAGGCAGCTCTCAGCCAGTTGAGGACTGGTGGAATAGAGAGCACTTTGTGCTGCTGTCACTGCAAATGCCCCTGCCTAGGTATTTTGTACATGGTATAATCAGGATATCGGGGCTGGGCTACAAACGAGTTTAAGGCAGCATGCCGACCACTGTAATGATGGCCACAAATGAGCGGGCAGGAGGCCTCCCATATTTCCCATTTCTTGTTCTCGGCGATTAACTGGTTCTTTAATTGATGTAGAATTGGATTTTTGTTTGTTAGCATGCGGGGAAACAAAAAGCAGGACCTGTTTTGACAACAGCACTTAGGCTTCCTGCTGTCGCAGAAGATGAGGAAGGAGCACCCAAGCTGTGTGATGACTATACACCTTGGACGTCACGTCGCGTTTGTGTAATCGCTTTTCTCTGGGTAGTCGTGACTTCCAGCTCTCCTCCTTTCCCTCACATGAGCTCACAAGATTGTTCATTTTTATTGGTATAAAAGACATACCTGATCAGCCATAACATTAAGATCACATGTCTAATATTGTGTAGATCCTCATTGTGTCCCTAAAACAGATCTGACCGGTCAAGGCCTGGACTCTACTAGATCTCCGAAGGTGTCCTGTGGTATGTGGCACCAAGTCGTTAGCAGCAGATTCTTTGAGTTCCTTAAGTTGTGATGTGGGGCCTGCATGGATTCTTGGACTTATTTGACCAGCGTATCCCACAGATGCTTGATCGGATTGAGATCTGGGGAATTTGGAAGGGAAGTCAACAATTTAAACACTATTTCATGCTCCTCAGAACATTCCAGAACATTTTTTCAGTATGGTCGGTGGCATTATACTGCTGAAAGAGGCCACTGCTGTCAGGGAATTATGTTGCCACAATGGGGTGTACTTGGTCATCAACAATGTTTAGGCAGGTGGTATGTGTCAAAGTAACATGCACTGCACAGATCCAAGGTTTCTCAGCAGAACCAGAGCATCACACTGCCTCTGCCAGCTTGCCTTCTCCCAGTAGTGTATCCTGGTACCATCTCTTCCCCAGGTAAATGATGCACATGCACCTGGTCATCCACATAGTGCAACAAAAATCATGACTAATCAGACCAGGTTGCCTAGGCACTCTGATTGGTCTGCGGCTAGACAATCCCATATGCAGCAAGTTGTGTTCCACTGTGCTCTGACACCTTTTTAACATAGCCAGCTACAGTTCTCTACTGTGGCCTCTGACCAAATGGGCTATCCTAAGCTCCCTATGTGCATCAGTGAGCCTGGGACACCCATGACCCCTTCACTAGTTCACCAGTTGGCCTTTCTTGGACCACTTTGGGTAGGTACTGACCACTGCACACCAGGAACATCACACAGGACCTACTGTTTTGGCGATACTCGGACCAAACCTCTAGCCATCTAGCTTATGACACATTGCATTTGACTGGAGTGTTTGTGATAAATGACAGTGGAATAAACAATGTGCATTGTGGATATAAGAAAATGATAACATGTTCTCTAAGCTTGCCATACTTGCAGCAGGTGTTAAATAATCACAGTTGACTGAGTGCAGTCAAGTGTGGATAATTTTTACTGGCTTGAATCAATGGTGTTGGTACAAGCCTGAATGCTTGAATTTAGTCTGCTTTTATGAAAGTGCATATATATGTGTGCATGTGCACATGGGTGCCTGCTATCTGTGTTTCGTGTGAGCGGTGTTGCCCTCAGCAATTTTCATCTGTGTTTAAATTCCATCTTTGCCAAGGAACCCACTTGCAGTCTCATGAACTTCAAAGAAGAGTGTTGGCTCAGCTATCAATGGAGCCTATCGCTTTCCGTCTGCAGCTGCTGGGAAGGTTGCAGTGGGGCCTGCAGACAGAGCCCCTCCCCCCCCCTGCTGCCAGTTTCAGTGATCTGCACCATCTTACCTGACTGATGCACATCCTAACACGGTGGGCCAGGGATGAGAGAATGAGGCTCATCCCTCCTCCTAGGTATCACACGGAGGCTTCTGAAGTTGAACTGCTGTAGGATTTGTCTCGGTGGCACCCGGCTCGGGTGAGAGCAAGTTCCACGCTGTGCCAAGTGACGGGAGAGCCGTTGCTTAGTATTGCAGGCTTGGCCTGACAGAAATGGCAGGCTAGCCTGGCAATGCTAATACACCATGTCAGATGACAGACTGACATATATAAGTGGAAAAAGAAAACTGACATTTAAGCCCCAAAGCATCACATTTCTCCTGCTTATACTGTAATATTGTTTCCCGTGTTTCTTTTAAAAGTGATCACTGTTTAATGTAATGTTTAAGTGCTTCTGTACCCTTAGTTATACTGTCCTCATTGAGTGCATGCAGGGTTTGTACAGTAATTCCCACCACATTTTTTTTTCTTTTTGACCAAATATGAATGCCCTGGGGGAACAATGATTTATTCCTGGCTCTTGTCTTTTACCTTCTTTGCTTCTCTTTTTCTCTTTCGAAATACAGCTCTGCTGATAAAGTCGATGTGGCCTAAACTTAGAGCTGTCGTGCTAGGCAGTAATATGATGTATTTCATGGTGCTCCATGAAGACACTTTTAGATATATATGATTTGTGCAGGTAATTTAATCTGTTGGGATTTTGATCTTATGGGATTCCTGACTGAATGACAGGCTAGACCCTTTGGATCACCTATACCATAGTTTTAGTTTATTTTTATAGAAAACTGTTGCTCAATACTTTTTGGATGGCTGGTGAAATGTATTAGGTTTTGTGTCTAGTGTGATCTACCCTCATGATGAACAATTAAACATTTTCTGATATACATAGGCATTGGGGGGTGTTTCAATATTTTATGAATATATTTTATATTTAAATGTAGTTTTAAATATATGTTTTTAAATATTTAAAAGCTGTCTTTTCAGCCTGTTACATATTTGCCTTAATTACATGAAAAATGTATACATTGGCAGCATTTTGTATGGTGTGGTGACTCATGGCGTCACACAGCTGTGTATTGCCCCCTGGGCTGGTGGTTTGAATTTTGCCTCGGCTCTGCTTGCGTGGAGATTTCCCTGTACTGTATGTAGTTAGACTAATTGATGTTACTAAATTGCCCATAGAGTATGGCTGTATGTGAGTGTGTATAAATGGCTTAATACAGATAGGCGTCCCATGCAGGATATACCCATGCCTTTTACCTGGTGCAGCCGGGGTTGGGCTCCAGGGTCCAGTGCCCTTGAGCAGGATAAGTGGTTAGAAGATGGATGGATAAAAGGATGGCTGTATTTTCCCTTTAAATAATTATTAATATTAGTCAAGACAATACTTATTAACATATCCCATTTTAGCTACTATTCTGGAATGCCTTTAAAGAATTGTGGTATATAATAATATAAATAATATAAACTACATTTTCAAACATGGGCATACACAAATGACTACAAGTAACTACCTAATTTGTGGGGAACGATTGTCGTAGGTGGAATGTGCAATTAATTAATTAATAATCAATCAATCAATCAATCAATTAATTAATGTAATTTTCAGGTAAAAAGAAATTTATTAACTTTTGCATTACCAGATGGTTGATCCAGTACTTCGAGGCATGTCTGGAGTGGCTAATCGTGAAACTTGTGGGAATTCCCTGAGGGTTGATTAGCTGTTGTGCCAAAATAATTTGACAGGTTTAAAATTGAGCTAGTTAGAAAAAAAATTTTACAAAAATTTTGCAAAAAATTTTTTACAACAATGCTTCAGAATATTAACTAGTAAGTTTTCTCACACGCACGCACACACACACACTCACAATAGACCACATTTGTGCTGCATAAAGAAACATGCAAATATGCGACATGCGCATCAGTGTGATCACTTATTTAGAACTGCGCTTGCTATTGCTAATCACTGGACGTTTCTCAAACAATGCATGTTAGAAACAGAATAGGTGAGGGTGAAAAAGTCAGGCTGCTTGAACAGTTCAATGTGGTATTTAGTATTTTTTTCTACTTGAAATGTCAGAAAACAATTTATAGGGATAATAAGACTTGAACTGTGGCATCATTTATCGTTCATTCGTTCCCCTAGAACAAAGACAAAATGGGCTGGTCTAGGGCTGAAAATTAGTCCCACTCTATGACTGCTTCTAGAAATTGTAAAAGTTGTTGAGTGTGGTGCGAATATGGATTAGATGGCTGGTCCAAATGACGGGGCTGTCCGGGGAATACAATGCTGTTGTTTCCTACAGCATCAGGTCTTGTTAAACTTCAGATTTCCATGTCATACATCCAGTACTTCTAGTAATTGTACAGGTTGGTTAGTGTGAGACGAGTAGAGATTAGATAGGCAGACCGATCGCAGGAGTTGTTTGGGGAATACAATGCTGTCATTCCCACACCCCCACTTTCTAGTTAGTTATTGCAGACCCTGGTCTCCAGAGAGACACAGTCAGAGTTCAGCTTTGCTGGAACTGTTATTTTTTAAGGTTTTAGCGGACATTGGGGACAACTGTGAACAGGGTCAGTTTAGGCTTGGGTGGTATCTAATTTTTCAGACCCTTTATCCTGTCCATACGTACTGCTGAATACCGTATTTTAATAGTATTTTCAAAAGCAGTGCTATTCTAGTGTTTTGCAATCTTGGTGACAAAATATGCCGACTGGGGTCCCCCATGATTAAAGGTAAGTTACGCAATTTTCATTTGACATACTTTTTGTCAAATTCAGCAAATTTCTCCTTATGATCCTCAACCTGTGTGTCTGTGCGTTGGAGAAAAAAACCAGTGTGTCTACTTAGCCCTGATTGTAAATGGGAAAAAAACAAAGTGGCTCAGATCGAGCCAGACAACACCCCCAATGTGTATCGACCCCTCGCTTTAGACATCCCCCCGAAGCCACTCCTCCTTCTCCTTTCCACTTCCCCCATCTTCCCTCCCCTGTCCTGGGCATGAGCATAAACACATCTAAACTTATTAAACATTAGACAGCTACACGTCGTTATCTCTGTGCATAAATGAAGCTATTGAGGCGTATTTTAAAATCAATGATGTTTTGTTTGCTGATGGTAGCTACTAGGCCTGGAGCCTATCCTGGAAGCTATTGGCGCACATCTGGGAACAACCCAAGATGTGGTGCTGACCCATCACAGGGCACACACACCATTCACACAGTTTGTTAGTTCTAATTCACCTTAGCATGTTTTTGGACCATGGGGGAAACAAGTACCCAGACAGAAACCATGATGACACAGAGAGAAAATGCAAACTCCATACATGGAGCCATAGTAGAGATTCAAACCCTCATTTCAAACAGTGCTAACCACAGCACCACAGCATCACCCCCCCCCCTCCCCCCCCATCATGTACCTTTAAGGCATAAAATGCTCACAGCACTTGTATTTCTGAAAAGCAGTATGTCGATGTTATAGTGTGGAGAGATTTAAGCATAACAGATATCATACCAGTGTTAGATAATTGAGTGCTCGCTTTATCTTCAGCTATATTGTGTGTATTGGTGGTGTAACGGTTCTGAAGCAGTTCCGATACGAACCTTCATCCCCTGCTGCAGTTCTGGAAGACGATTTACATTAATTGCACCTTCATAATGCATTCATTATGCATTCATAGAACATTCAGTGCACCTTCAAAATGCATTCAAGGAACATTCATAAGCAGCATACAGGTACACCTTAACATCCTAACATCCCTTAACAGCTTTAATATACAATCAAAAAAAACATTACATGATTATACAATTATAATGTTTGTTATTCTTATATAATGTTATTAATTATATAATGTTATTAATGTATATTACAGCTGTTAATGGATGTTAGGATGTTAAGGTATACATACATGATGTTTATGAATGTTTTGTGAATACTTAATGAACACATTATGAAGGTGCATGGAACGTTTTATGAATCCAATATAAAAGCATTATAAAGGTGCGGTTAATGTAAAGTGTTACCCAAAGTGCTGTAACATTTTTGGTAGTTTCTAGTGAAAGGCAAATTTCCAGAAATAATGGCAATATACTGATCTAATTTTCTGTCCCAACACTGGTTTTTTGAAATCACAATACTCTCAATAAATTACCTGTTTCTAAATTGGTTGAATGAATTTGGTCTGTATAATTGTGTGGCATTAATGTTACAGGAAATGAAAATATCCTGTACTATTGAAAATTGAAAATAGGCTAAATTATTTATGTAATTAGGGGTCATTACTCAGTCTTCATAAAAAATATCAAGCTAGCTAGGCAAAATTTTATCTAAATTTGAATTAAACAGCACTATGAAAAGTCAGTTTTTTTCAGGGAAGGCTTGGTTATGAAAAAGTGAGTCAGTTCAAATTGTATTTACTGGTTTGGTTGTCACCACTATGATTGACTGAGCCTGGCATCGTTATTTTGAAGATTATTTTCAACTGGAATGCATTTAGATCTTAGCAATTCTTGCACTGTAAGCAGGGGTCCAAGAGTGCTATGAGTGATTTATAGTTCATTGCATTATAAACCAACTGCACATTGCAATATAAAAAATACATCTTTAAATTGTCAGGTTTACCTGCCCTTAAGTTGTACATGACTGAACACTCACTACCATTTTCAGCTAAGCTGGGGAAAGGCCACATGGCACGCTATGGACCAGAGCCTAGCTGCATCACAATTCCCCACTTCGATTTTGATATATAGGTCATTGTAAAATTTGAAGTATTTTGTTTACATTTCATAAATCTGCACAGATGATGTCATTAAAAACTTTGAAAATTGACCAAGTGTCTTACCTAGCTCATCATGAAGATTCCCTTCTTATGTTTGTTCTAAAAATGTTTTCTTTTAGTCTTGCAATATATTCTTATCTATGTGTAGGACAACGATGCAGTACGGAGTTGTGGTTTAATGGTTTGGATCTGGTTTTGTTGTGTTATGCATTTTGATTCTGTTTGCCTGAGCATGAAAGAGATAACTGATGCTGATGTTTAATGCATTATCATCCATTTCCTTTTTTTTGTAATTCAGGTAGTTTTTGTATGTAAATTTTGATATCATTTTGATGAACAACCTTTATCCCTCCTTGATGGGATTACCCTACTTACTTGAACATTTGTTTTTCATATTAATCCATTTATATAGACAACATTTTATCCCTTAATATACCAGGTCTTTGATGCTGCAGCTCCTCATACATAAATGAATATAGATATACAGTTGCATTTACTATTTCTGCCAGCACAGTTTTAAATCACGGGGCTTCATAAGCTGCAGAAAACTTTTAACTCCCCAAGCTCAATTGTCACTCTGATCCACCAAGTATTCAGACTACCATGAATACATTTATAGGAATATTTTAACCTTTTCTTTTGATCCCTGAAATGCCATTGTGCTGTGGCATGTATCAGAAGAAAAGGTGGCATTTACTTGTGACTATGAAGTAGGATTGACCTTTTCAGGTTCTTGGTGGATAGAGAGTTTCGAAGGAGTATTTCTTCCAACCAAGGAAACGAAAGACTGAGAGCATCCCTTGGCATTCTTTAAAAGTGAATAAACAAATAGGTTCCTTTTGCCTGGCATAAATAATGAAGAGGCACAAAAGCATTTAATGAGCAGTGCTGGGAGGTCACTGGGCTCAGAAACCAAGGGGCTTTGCTATGTCCGAGCTCAAACTTCCAAAATTCACAACCTTATAAGTGTTCCATTCTTAAACTTGTAGGAGATCTCCTTGGGTGCACTTTTCACATGTTCCTGGCTAGCAGGGAAAAGGGTGGGTTGCAGTCCTTAAAGATTTTATGGATTTGCTGATGTAGGCTTTGCAGCTTGGAAATTCTAGTGGATGAAATTCATGGTTAGTAATGAGCCTGTGCTGTGCTATTCTCAGTTCAAGGCGAAACTGTTTTACTTGCTTAGTTGTCTTCTGCAACATGTCATTTGTGAGAGGAATAATGCATGTGTACTGTCTGGAATAAAGAGAATAAAGAAGACTTCTTAAATAAGAATTGGTTCCAAGCTTCCTCATCCTTATGATTTTGGGAAATGGAGGCAGCAGGCTCTTAGTCCAACCCCCTCAGGTCGCTGAACCATTACCCACCTGCAGACCAACTCACTTGACCTTCTTGCTCATCCTGAGAGCACTAATTGGATTCATGCTTTTCAATTCCTTTTAATGTATTTATGCAGCATATTAATGAGGAACAAATGAGGAAGACAGTGCTTTTGCTGGCAGGTTGTGGTAGAGGTTGGTTAGCACAAACAGGCTGATTGTTGAGCTTGGACATGCGTCAGCTTGCTGCTCATTCAATTCAAAAGCAATTGTGCTGTTTCAAAAGTAATCAGTGACTTGCATTATTAATCCTGGAATAAGTTTGCTCGTTAAACTTTTAATCAGGTTATATTTTACATAGTTTTTTTTTTTTACTCCTTCACAAAGCAGCATTATGTGAAAGCATCACTAAGGTCAATACTATAACAAAAAGAATATGACTCATTAGGCATTTTAAAGGGCCAACCACAATGGACAACACAGAACAGAAGACCCCCAGGGTATGAAGGAGAGTGTACAGCCACAAACCGTGATGAGGAACAAAGATAAATTATTGGACATGTTCTGTATCAAAGATGCAGAGCTTCATGGAGAAAATGTCTCCATTGTAACCTTTGAACTGTCTTTATCCTGAATCTGGGCCAGTTTTTGTATTGATTTTATTCTGCTTCATACATTACTTCAGTCTGTGCCAGCACAAAAGTGGATTTAAATCCTGACAGAAGGGCACATGGGATAGAAAATGGCTCTTTTTTACCCTTGAGGTCCTTTCATCTTTTCCCTGGGCACATAGTTGTATTTGGGAGATCAGTAATAGCCTCAGTGCTACATGCCCGTAATGAATGTAATTAGTGGCATCATGGTAGATCACTCTCCTGCACAATCGGAGTGGGCTGTCGAGAATGAGTGAGGGTAAGTGTTGGGGTAGGTAACTGATTGCTGAGGCCACCATGTTTGTGTATGTCTCAATCATGGCTTTATTTTTGCTGGTGGCTGGCTGGACCCATGATCCACTGGGAGTCATTGCACCTGTTAGCAGTGCAGGCACGGAGGTGCCTGTCAGACTGGCGGCCCACCGGCCGGCAGGACCCCAGTCAGGAGCTATCACAGCTGACTTATGAGGTGGCTCCGACACCACAAACATTTGTTTGTGCTTGTTACAATTACACTGTCCTGGGGTCTGTAGGGAGCCTCCTTTCTCTAAAACACTGCCACAGATGGTCTCCCCTCCCACATACTCCTCACACATACACACACAAACACAGACAGACAAATATAAGCATGGATAAACTCATGTATGTCTGTGTACGTCAGTGGGTAGAAAATGATCCACTTCATATACTTATATATGTATACAATGTATCCTTAAGTACACCCTGTACATATAATCATTACATATACCCATTGTACATGTGTACATACATACGTATACTTATTTAAGTTTACATATATATTTTCCAATACATCCATCCATATTTTTATGTTTCCAGATTGTATAGTGTATATTTTATATTTTACTGTTGGTATAGTTTTTTATTCTATTCTATTGTTTTTTAATATTCGCTGCTCTTATCTTTGTACTGTCCACTTTCTGCCGTGACAATGCAAATTTCCCACTTGTGGGACTAATAAAGGTTTATCTTATCTTATCTTATCTTACTTACTCCGTAGTGTTTTATTTGACATTGACACTTAAGGTATTCCCTGGAAGGGGAATACATATGGTTTTGGGACTGGTCCCCCACCGCTACTGACACTTTGAATGTTAAGACGATAACTCAAAAAACATTTGATGGATCTTTTTCAAATTTTGCAGAGGCATTGTATAGGTGACAGACTGAAACTGATTAAATTTTGAGATAGATTGTTTCAATATTGAGGCATCCCCACTTAGTTGCCCAAAAGGAAAGGTGATAGAGGACAACATTATATATTGTGAATATGATAAGTCAAAAAGTGTTTGACGGATCTAATTACTGATTCACACAAACATTATATGGATGAAGACCTACACTTGGTTTAAATTTCAGACAAATTTCCCTAAAAATAAAGCAGCAGTGCATGAAAAAACGGAAACAGCAGCTGTTGAAAACACTCTGGATTTTTCTCAATACCAAGAAGGCAAAGATTGTATTTGTGGTCTTGATAACTTGCCTCTCAATAACAAACTTAGGGTGCAGTGAATCATGGGATTGGTTTTGTTTGGCAAGGATGCAACCAATGTATCCTTAATATTTGGGGCAGGGCAAGAACGATATCTGGGAAATTTTACTGTCCTCTGTACTTCTGTTCTTAGTATTGGAACTGGTCTTTGGCAATGGAATATGATGTAAGATGGGTACAGGGGAACATAAGTACACATATTGGGAAACACCCTCAGTCTTTTGCACAGTAACTCTAGAACTATTTTATAGATCATTCTTGCAACCGCCATCTTGTAAGCACAGCCATCTGCTTATTCCATGAATTATTTTTGCAAGCTTCTCAAGAAATTTTTACAGGTCAGTGAATCTGAAATTGTGGGGCATGAGATGACTTTCTGAATATTCTATAATAAAGTTTATATATATTGGTTTTTCTTCTTTTGTCGCTACCTTCCCTGCACAGCAAATTTTATTAGTTGCAGTCAGGTAGCTGGTCCCATAGTGAACTTGGCAAAATTTATCGTATGGGGAATTTAATCGTGTCATTTTTTTGGTGAGGAGAGATGGGGAGAGCGTGAAAGGCAGCCTTTTAAGGTTTTTGTTTCACTGCTGTATTTTAGTTAGCCAAAATTTATTGTGAGTGTCCAGTTTTAAACCAATATGGGATGGGATTTGTTTCATAATTTTGAGCTGCAAGATTAAGACCCCCTCCAAGCAAATTTTATCATTATGGACCGGTGGCCTGTACTACGAAGCAGGGTTACTGACTTATCGGAGTAACTTGTCGGATTTAAGGTACCACAGTTTAAATGGATTTCATATTCGTTTACTTATATTTTGCCCAGACTACCTTAAATCTGACAGGTTACCCCGATAAGCTAGTAACCCGACTTAGTACAGGCCCCTGGAGAGGTTGGGAGTGACTTCCCTTATGTCTTAAAATCAAAAGTGGCAACTTTAATGAAGATGGATAGTTTGATTGATTGCATGTCCAGTGAATGAATGGGTGGTAGTTCAGAGTTACATGACTAGGACTCGGAGCATTTAATAAATACACTTAAAATGATTTCTAGTTTACTTATAATACCTAATTCAATGTAATTAGTTGTTATACTGCATTAATAGTGATGATTAATAAAGAGGTAGTGCTTAACACTCCATCCTAGCCTTTCAGGGATTGCTTTGACCACTTAATAGGGGCCTTCCCCCTGACATTTTTTTCAGGAACTAGGAAGTTCTGTCGCATTCCCACTCAGCCTGACTGTAGTTCCTCAGAGGTAGTTCCTGAACCTTGTTGTTTGTCCCTACTCTGGAGTAGATACTCTTCATTCAACCACAAACTACTGGGGTGGGCCTTGTATGGGGTAGTCAGAATCAGAATCGAGTTTATTGCCAAGTACAGTACGTTCACACATACAAGGAATTTGCTTTGGTGGTTGGTGCCAGACTTTGAGAGATGAGGTGGTTAATATATAAATATATATACATAGAGTATGTATAAGTACTAATATAAATAGTTAGTGTATGTGGAATATGATGCAGCAGTGGAAATATATACATATTTAAGACAGTGCATGCTTGTGCTAGGATTGGGAAATAGTAATTGAGCGAGTGTTCCTGGCCTTATTGATGAGGCGGGCCGCGGTGGGGAAGAAACTGTTCCTATGGCATGATGTTTTGGTCCCAATGGACCGCAACCTTCTGCCAGGGGGGAGAGTCTGAAAGAGTTTGTGACCAGGGTGAGAGGAATCAGCCGTAATCCTTCCTGCTCTTTTCAAAGATCTGGACTCGTACAGGTTCTGTAAAGATGGAAGATTGCAGCTGATCCTCTTCCCGGCAGAGTGAATGATGCGCTGTAGTCTGCTCTTGTCCTTGGCAGTGGCAGCAGGGTATCAGATGGTGATGGAGGTGGTGAGGATGGACTCAATGATGGCAGTGTAGAAGTGCACCATCATAGTGATAAACTTGGTGAATGGTTGACCACAAGCACTGGCACTAACTGGGAAAACTACACAGAAATTCATGGAAAAGAGAATGAATGAATTTATATATCTGTTACATTTAATACATTAATGATATTATGTGTGAAGCTTAACCTATGAGCTTTTTACGTCTCCCATGCTTACTTAGCATAAAGGTGTGTTGTCAACATATGAAATTGACCAGGAACTACATCAATTCCCAGTTGGTACGGCCCAAGTTCCTGAACTTCGGTGGGAAAGCACCTAATTGCTTTTTAGGGGCATTTTTTTCATAGAAACAAAGGGTGCACACAACCCAAGCAGCGAAGAAATGAGATGTGAAGCCAACACTGCTCAACCAACGAGTGCTGGAGAGAGAATGAGGATCTGTGACATGGCGAGAGGCTCCCACTACATCGCTTCATTGCCATGGATTCAGTGTAGTGCTCAGCATGCACTACTTTTGCTTTTTTGAAACTTTGTACATTTTTTTTCCTGAATATTTTCGATCCGTGGTTGGTTGAATCTGCAGATGTGGAACCCACACATTTGAAGGGCCCTGCTTCATTCACCTACACAAATCTGGCATGCAGGTCAGATATGTAACTTAGCTGCTGAATCACCATCTTTTGACTTCATTCTTAGTTGTGATTGACTGATAGTGTAACATTGTACTGTTTTTATTTTCCTTTTTCAATATCACTTAACATAAATGCAAGACACAATTAACAATTTATGAAGCATTTCTTGCACAGAATGAATCTAATGTATGTGGTGAAGGTCATGTTCGGAGCCATGAAGGATAACAAATGCTTATGGCCTTTATGCAAAAGTGACAAAACACAGAAACTTAAGGTGAGTGAAACAAATAAAAAGGAGACCTTTGTTAAAGTGTGGCAGCACTCCGAGGGTGCTGAGCGAAAAATTGATAATTACCACCTTTCAAGCCAAAATACTCCTAGCTAACTAATTCCACCACAGAAATAGTGAGCAGTGGAGTGGCACTCATACAGGCAAGAGTCATCACCCTGCCACTGCTGTGTTTTACTGATGACTTCTCTAATTAAGAGCAGTGCCTAGTCACACTGCAGAGCTGAGACTGCCGTGTAATTAAGCAGAGGATTGGGGTCGTGTTAGGCCGTGTTGGGCCGTGTTGGCAGAGAGTGCTCAGGGATTGACATATAGAAAGCGTAACTGGCACCGCTGAGTCGAGTGTGATTTGTAGAACCAGGTCCTGTGGAGCTTCTGAGTCTTGGGGTCTGGTCAGGAGGCTTGCAGTGGAGCACTGAGCTCTTTCAACAAGAATCTGCTGGTCTGGAGGTGGATCGACTGCATTTTCAGGTCCCACTCGTTGATGAATAATCATGTAAAAGCGGAATTTAACCACGGTGATAATAGGCACTCCCACTGTGACTAAATGTGGAGCATTTAGACAAGAAAGCAGAAAAGAGCACTTACACCTCCCTGACCGCTGTCATGAAGGAGTTGAATTATTAAGAGGGGGTGGAAAGACCCCCCCCCCCACTGACTGGCTGACTGACGGGTCATTCAGATACCTCCACTGGCCCCTCCACTCAGGCCGGCTGTCAGAAAAACATGTGGGTTGGCTTGGAAGGGGTGACAGATGGGGGGGGGCAGGGAGCTCCACAGGTGCCGTGTGGCTGATGTACAGCGCACACTGTGGAAGACATGCCGTGATTGAAATGCCAAAACCCCACAGATTGACAGGCAGCATGTTGGGGGACAGCCTGGCCGGCCCTTTACATGTCTCATCTGACTCCCCCCTCCACTGTATGCTATCATAATACCTTGGAGAGTTAAATACCAGCCAGATGTGCTGTGGTAGACAGCGTAGGCAATGGACAGTATTGTTGGAAACACAGTTTTTAAGTGCCTTGCACTTCTGTTCTCGCTTTTATCTCCCTCATTTCAAAAGGCTATGTGTTAACTGTCATTCGAAAAGGAGTGAGATGTGGAGTCCTGGTGCCGGTTTTTTCGTGACACGGCAGCACTGTGCCTCTTCAGCCTCTCCATGTGGTTCAGGGCACTATTTGCATTTCACATTCACTCAGTAATGAAGCAGGCTAGCAGGAAGTTATTTCTGATGAAGGTACATGGGAAGATACATGTTTTATTTGCACAGGGTTAATTGTTCAGTCTTCCGTACATGATTCTAAGTGTGTGGACCTACCAGAGACTGAATATATGTGCGGAATTACTCAACTGCTTAGGCAGTGAAGCTCAGCTTAAAATTATATTTAGGTTAATGCTGTTTCTCTCTGGTGGACAATTAGTAAAGCTGGTTGATGATATCTCAATGACAGGCCATTTAAGAGACAATGCAATGTTTTAAAGTCACACAGCCTATTAGACAGTCACAAAATTGGAAAGTAGAACGTGATTTTACGTGTTACACAGTTACAATAGAAAAAGTGTTTTCATACATTTGAAAATGAGAGATATTCTAGGTGACTTTTAGGCTTTAATAAAAAGTAATTACACATTATGCAAATTTTGTGAGACTGAGGTAGACCTGTATCACAAAATAATTATTAATTAGAAAAAAACAAATTTGACGCATGGATCGTTTTTGATCATAATCGGCAACCCTATTTTCAAGCAGGAATTATGTTAAGGGGTTGTTGATTTAAAAAAAAAAAAAACGTTGAAGGGTATGAAGGGGAGATAATCGGATTATGAAAAGTAGTGCAGGAGAGGCAACCGCAAACTCAACAATTAAATCACTTTAGCTTTGGGATCATTATCCAAAGACCCCATAGAAAAGATGAGTAATGATAACAGCTCACTCTTACCTCATCAGCACCTATTAAACTCTTACTAAGTGTTTACCTGGAGGCTCCAGGTACGCCATGACATCGTTTTATCTTTGTGTCAAGAATAAGCTATAATGTTGTGCTGCACAGTATATAAGACCTGGTATTCTGCTCAACTGATTGAACATGTGTCTGTGCAGTGATCAACCCAAGAGCAGACTTGTTTTTGTAATTATAGCAGTTACAGTTATAGCAATGTGTCAAACTTTACGTGATATTCTGGGCGTGGGTTTGACTTATTTGAGGCAGTAGAATTTATATTGGGGTTGGATTTTTGCACTTTAGCTTCCCCTCACCCTGGTCCAGTCCCCCAAAATTGTGATTTATGACGCAGGACCACAAATAAAGTTAGGATAGCATCTGAAGGTGTTATACCATTGAGTGTATGGCAGTGTTCGTTATGGTATTGATAATCTCATAAATTATTCTGAGAAAATGGCCAAGATGCTCATAACTAAGAATGTGAAGTGTTTTCTGAATTATGTCCTGGAATGACAGTAGTTTATTCATGACTTTTTCTTGTAAGAACATGTTTTACTTTTTATAAGGTTGGTTGCGATACATAATTGTATAGATAAGATACAGTTTAGATAAGATACATTAAACCTTTCATTTGCTACAATAATATTTATTCAATTTCTTCTTATATATCTCATCCCATCATAGGTCTGAAAAGAGTCTTTACTGTGTTACTCTCTCTGTAAGGTTATGATCCTTTTTACCCCACAATTACCATATCTAGAATAGGCTCTTCCTGGAACAAGCTGAGCTTATCTGTTTTCTAAACAGGAGTGCCCTTGTGCTCTTCGCCATTGATCACGGTTTGGACTGGAGTCCAGTCCACAGTGTAACCATGTTTTAGACAGAGAGGAAGAAGGGAAATAGCCTGTTCTTGGTAAATCTCCAGACAGTCATTAAAACACTACAACTTACTGTATATTACCTATACTCTTTACTAGGTATTTTTAGTGCTGTGAGTCCTATCTCACTTATGGATTTAACTTCTAACTATCCTTGTTGATAGAGGATGCTCATGATCAGTGCTGAGAATTTTTCTATTATGCTGATATAATGATCCTCATAATCTAGGCTAAAATTAAAAGTATTAGTTTCTTCTCTTGCTTTTACTTTTAAACATGATTTTGGGGACATTAGCTACTTTTCCAGCCCTTGCTTCTGACAATCTGACAATTAGACACCGTGTGTTTGTGTCATGTTTGTGTATTTCACCATACTTGAGAATTGTCTTTCTTTGAAATGGGAAGACTGCTATATTTCTTGTATATTTTATGCACCAGCTGTATATGTGTGGTGTCCACATGCTTTGAATACATAAATGTTTGCTTAAAAACCATGTATTCATGATGCCAGTTTAGTGGTATTTCAGAAACCAGTGTTCCAGCACTATTGACAGTAAATCACATATCCTAATTTCTGCATGAGTACCACATACATACACCTGTATAGTGAGCATCTTGTAAATTGGCCAGATCAATTTGAGTGATGCATGACTTTACAGGTTGTTTTTTATGATGGCCTTAGTTCTATTTTTCCTCTCCCCTGCTGGACATAAATATATAGCTAATGGAACAGAACAATATAAAAGCCCTTCTGTTCAACTTTTGTTGAACAGATTAAAACATAATGAAAAAATATGAAATAGTGAAAAAAAATCATTGTATTGTGTACTGTATTTTTTACGATATATCGTCTTTTTGGAGACATTTTTTCAAAATGTATCATCAGAAAGATACATTGTAAATACATGTATATAACGTAAATACCCACAGACAGACTTTTTGATGAATGTTTTAGAGGTAATCAGTTTCTTCCCAGAACAGATTGTGAGTTAGATCATTTACGAAAGAAATTTTTAATTCTTGCATCCAGATCTCATCCAGGATTTTCCTCAGTTGCTTTAATACAGACCCTATACCGTGAAATGTTGTGGGAGACAGTTTTCTTTGAATGCTTCAAACCACATTTTAATGGCCTATAATAAAGTCCGTTCATCCTCAGTACTTCCTTTAAGCAGCATGTACGACCCTTTTAAATCAGAGCCGTGAGGCGTGAACCTGTCCTGGCCATCAAAGCAAAACATCCTCTGAGGGATATTTAATGGTCTTCAAGACAGGCACATTTGTAACACCATGACATTTCTGGCATAAATGACTTTGCGGCTGGCTTAGTAAAGCACCGAAGTCTAATCAAATACTCCCAGAGTCAGCA
The DNA here is from genome assembly GCA_026777045.1 of Hyperopisus bebe. Classification (NCBI taxonomy): domain Eukaryota; kingdom Metazoa; phylum Chordata; class Actinopteri; order Osteoglossiformes; family Mormyridae; genus Hyperopisus; species Hyperopisus bebe. The sequence goes on along the minus strand of JAODJW010000007.1, from coordinate 23,194,844 downwards.
CCTTAGGGCTCTAGCCGTCCTAACAGACACCTTCTATGGACTTCTGCCAGCCAAGGGCTGGGCCGCTTAGTGGTTAAGGAACTGTGCTTGAATGTCAAAAATGATTGAAAAATTGAGAAGTATTGTGGGGTGCATGCTTGTGTCAGAATTTATTAATTGTGCCCCATTGCATTCATGTATTGGAATTTGAATTGAGTCCGTCACACTCTCTAAGATGAGGTCAATGTTTTATATACAAGGAGTACACCTACATATGTTTTTCTTTATAAAAAAAAAATCTACTTAATGACCAAATGCAGTAAAATGCTGTTTGTAAGATAAACTTTGTGTAGCTAAGACAACACAAAATATGCACTGCTGCATATAATTCACAGAGCAATGTCTGTTTTGGTTACATGCATGTGCTGCCTGTGTTTGGTGAGAATACTGTTAGGCCTCTGGTTCTTAATGTGGCAGATTGACTTTTGTGCTCCAGGGTGCAGGTAATAATCAGTGGCTTTTCAGGAAGTGCAGAGTTTGGTTGTATTGACTGGCAATGCACATAACTGTGCCATTCTTTATAGTGCAGCAGCTGTCTCATCTGTTCCTCTTACTGTACACTGCTGTCATTCTGGGTGTTTTTAAAATGTGAAATTTGTTATCATTGTTATTCTTTCTTGCATGTAGCAGCATACTATGAAGCTGGCTTGTGATATTAATTGAGAATAAAGCTGAACGGTCGGTGTTTCCCTTAAAAACGACACTGGCTTTGTGTTCTGCGCTCTGCTTCAGATGGCCCTACGCCAGAAGGAGGCCTGGCAGGCCACGGATCAAACCCTCTCAAAGACAGACAGAGTCACAGATTGATAATGGCAGGAAGCTGGCGAAGGGAACTTATAATATGGTTTTCTCAGCTCGAGGTGATAATGTCAAAGGGATTTTAAGTGCGTGGTGTCAGTCGTATAGCGGAAGCACAGAGCATTTGGACGGCATCGCAGGTTGATAGCATTGTGCTGGCATTGATGTATGACCCTGCTTGCTGTTTAGAGTTCATAAAGTCTCCCTAGATAAAATTAAAATGTGAGGTAGACTGGTGTTGCACCTACAGTAAAGACATTTTGCAGGTTTTTGGTGTTTCGAGGAATATTTCATTCATGGCTGTTCACTTGAAAAATTAACGCGAAATAATGGCATAATATTGTCATACAGCAAGGTGAACTGTATTTTATATATTTCCATTTATATTCAATCCCTCCATCTGTTTTCTATAATCACTTTTCCTATGCAGGGTGGTGGGGGTCTGGAGCTTGTCCCAGAGGTTATAGGCACAAAGCAGGGAACAACCCAGAATGAAGCACCAACCCATATCAGTACATTTATATTATGAATTATTTTCATTAAAATTATATTATACATTCTAGTCATTCATTTGTACAGAAAAGTACCTTTACTACAACTGACACGCAAAGCAACACATGGTTTGGATGTGGTTTTTAAAAATATGATTTCCTCGTAGTACCAGGTGCAGACAAAGGGATAGCAGACAGCACTTGTTTTGGATGCATATCAGCCCCTCGTCAGAACCTCTGCCTCTAAAACTTGGTGTTAAGAGAACCCTGCCGTTCTGAGGGCCGTTATTCAGATCAGCATGTGGCACTCACCACTTTCGGGTGGTTACCGTGAATAATCGCAGCTGACTTGTACACCCACCTGAGGTGCGCTTTGTGTTGGCAGCCTGTCCAGCTCTGCTGGCATTCGGGAGCAGAGCTGAGCTGAAACGCGACCAGCTAAAGCTTCCCCTCAACTCAGGTGTAGAGCGGAGCATAGCCAGGCTACACCTGTACCAGTTCACACTCGTATCCATTATTAAACTTCTATTTGTCAGGCCAAGGAGCAGGGAGGGATGGGCGGGACCCAGGCTGACAGACACACAGTGGTTTCCCTGGGATGTGACTGCAATGCATGTATCATTGTGTTAAATTATGCACAATCCTGACAGTCTGCACTGTATCACTGTATGCAGTTATTGCTGATACAAGGGGCTAGAGGCCTTAGACTAAGTCATAATGGACTGTTCACAGGCCTGGGCTATATGGTGTGTGGCTCAGCCAGCTGAGCCTTTGTGTCCATAACCAGAAGGCTTTCAGTTCAAGCGCTGACCTTTGCAGGACAGGGCCGGTGTCCATAGGCCCTAAAGCAGGGCCTTTAACCCCCAGCTCCACTCCATGCTGTGACTCCCACGTTTGCTCTCACCTGTCTGGGTGTCTCATGGAGTAGGCAAAAAGAGGTTTTCCTCACAGGGGTTAACAAAGTATCTTTGTCTAGCTCATGTAAAACAGGCAATGCATTTATTAGAGGATATGTGGCTAGGAATTTAATTTGCAGCTTTTGTTTGTTTCTGCAATAACTTAAACTTTCAATGGCTGAACATCTGTGTTCTTGATATGAATTGGGTCCCTACAACTGATTTAAACAGATTTTGTTTATACAGCATAGGTGCGGCCATCAAGGTTTCTGCTTTGTTTTGCTTAGAAAGCTGATTCCTGGGACAGAGAATTTAATCTCAGTGAATGTCAAAGACATGGCCGACACAGAGCTGTTTCTGTTTATTCATTAAATTACTTTAAGACAAAGCAGACAAGGGTAAACAAATAAAAACCTAAATCGTGATTGTATTTCCCCATTTCCTGCCTTCACATTCTGCATATAATGTCCTTAAATTTATAAATTAAATATCTGTCCCTCTCTCTGTTTTTCCTCTGTATTCTGGCAGACATGCATAATCCTATTAGCATTATGGTGTTTGTATGCTTTTTATAAATATGGTTTAGATATGGTCTGCTCCCAAAAAACAAAACATGCTAACAACAACAACTTCAGGTGATTGACCTTGAGTATTTTCAAAAGCTCCTCAGCAATGCAGATGCCATTTAATACCCAGTTTGCCTTTCATCAGATACCTGGGCATGCACGTTAATCTGTGCCATATTCAAGGTATACACAACTGTACAATTGTTGTTTAAACAATATCTGGGCTTCCGATTTCACTCAATAGTTTAAGCATCTGAGAAACTTTAAATGTCAAAAATAAACTGGCCTTGTCACACCTGGTTTGAAGTAAATTCCAATGTGTCTGTTTTTTTTTTTTGGATATTTGGATTCACTAAATTCTGGAATAAATGCTCTATAAATACCTTTTTTGAAATGTTTCAGTAACTTGCTGTCAGTATGTTTGGTGTCGGATGTTAATTATTCTTCTTCTTATTATTATTATTGTTGTTATTATTATTATTATTAATAATAATAATAATAATAATAATAATAATAATAAAGAAATAATCATCACCCACACCAGTTTGTGAAATCTTTGCTGTCTTTCTATTCCCATGTCCCACAGACTTAGAGAAGGACCCCCCAAAGGCAGAAGGAGGTATGGTTTGGCGGGTGACGGGCGGCCTGTTCAACCTGACCAAGGGTGCTGTGGGAGCAACTTTGGGAGGTGTGGCCTGGGTGGGCAGCAAGAGCTTTGAGCTGACCAAGACCGCAGTGTGCAGCGTACCAGCCGCGGGTGTGGGCCTGGTCAAAGGAAGCGTCTCCGTGGTGACAGGAGGTGTGGGGGTGGTGGGCTCTGCGGTGGCCAGTAAAGTCACAGCGAAGAAGAAGGACAAATCTGACTAGGATGCATTCCCTCTCGGGGTCGGGTGGGGGGACTTCTAAAGGTTGCTGCAAAATCATTTTTTTCTGTGGGGGAAAGGAGTGAGGAGATCGGGGAAGCGGGCAGAGTTTTCACTCTCCTGACATAGGACTAGGAAAGAGGCATCTCTGTGCTTCATTGACACTTTCCATAGAAAGCAGAATGAAACAATTAATTCCATCTCGAAGTAATTTTCAGCAGACTGGCATTCAGCCTTGGACCAAATTAAAAGATAAAGGCCTGACATGATAGCACTTTATGCTCTATTCATCCCATCATTTATCGGAATTGATTGACTAGTACAAACATTTCCAAAGCAGCCTTTCCATCTCCAACTCAAATTATTTAGGTGGGGTGCTGCCCTGCTTACTTTATATAATGTGGCGTCATATTGGAGTGGAAGTGCACTGCCTGTTTTTGGCATGTATACAACAGCATGTGATGAATTGAGCTAAGCTGCTAAGAATATAAACAATGATAATCACCTTCAAAATGGAAAACAGGTAATATGACCAAATCTAGGACCAAATCAGAACATTGGTTAATAGTAAATAATAATAATAACAATATTGAAAAAAGGCATTAGTATTGTCTGTTTAATTGGTTGTTCCATATGGACAGTTTTGAAATGATGTGAGCCCTCCAGGGAGTACGGATGGCATTTGATAGTAATGAGTAAATTTTGCCCAAAAGGACAGTGGAAGTCCTGAAAACAATGCCAAACATCACTTAGCAAACAGAAGTAGGTAGATCAGCAGATTCCTGTCTTTTAAAGACAGGTTTCTGTTATGTATTGTGTCATATATCAAGATGTCCCTCATTTAGGGTTTTGAAGTTAAAAATAAGCATTTTCCCCTGCTTATTTTCATTTCCTTTCTCTCAATTAAATTTCACACATCTTTGAAACTCTTGGGTTTTTGTTCCCTGGCACACTTAAGCCTAATTTGACATAGTCTGACAGGGTTATTTAAAAAACATCTTAGTGCAGATATCCAGCAGCAATCCTACTTCAAAAGTTCATTTTCACTCATACTGGTTATTAAGTACAAGCACAGCAAACTTTAATATCTCTGAAGGGGAGTTCATGGAATTGGAGCTGGAATTTTGGGGCGTTACTTTATTTAACAGTGTTTGCTTTTCTTCCGCTATTTCGTGATTGTTTGCAAAACCAATGTGGAATCCATGTTAGTCACTATCATTAAAATTAATTGGCATGTGACCTTTTGTAGGAAGCACACTGGACAATGTTTACCCTGCACAAAGGTGTCATTAACCAAAAACTGTACATAAATTTGTCTGTGTTGAGAGAGTAGAAACATTATGCTTTTCCCTAGTTCTAAGAGAAGCGTGGACATAACATATTGTCCAGTGCTTCGCTCCTGTTGCTTTTGTCATGTTAAGCATTACTGAAAATATGCTTTTCCATCTTATCACTATATACTGTTATGCTAATAAAGTAGACAGGCTTTTTTCTTTACTTTTTAAGACAGGGACAGCAATTTCTATTCATTTTACCCGTGTTAATTTTCACAAGCCACTGTGAGTTTTTCTTTGTAAAATGAACCTTTTAGCTAGCATGAGAATTATATAAACTGTGCATGATTTTAGGCAATAGGTTGCTTGCGTAATATTAGAGTTCTATCAGAAATTATCTGTATTTAATTTACTGCATTTCTCTTGTCTTTTTTTTAAAAACATTCTGATAGGTATGTAATGTATTGGAGATTCTGTACTGTACTGTAAATCAAACTGAAGACATTTAGATTTTGTTTTATAGAACTATTTTTGCAAACTTGATGCTGTATTCTATAAATAAACTGTATTTAATGTTAAACTCTTTATTCATTTTCATTATATGCAAATCAATCCATATATTTTAATAAATTAGCATCTCCGTAAACACATCAACACTCTTCTTTACCTTTAGTACATTTCAATGCAAAGAACCACCTTCCCACACCCCTTCCTTAATATTTAACATTTCTGAATAACTCTACATACTCCTGCCCCTCTATATTTCATACTATTTTTTGTTTCTTTGCATCTTCAAAGATATTTTTGCATCTTCCCCTTACATATAGCCCTTCCCCCACCACGCTCATACTGGCTGCTGTCTTTCTGTCTGCTCATCAGCTGGATTTATTGCACCTCTGCTTTCTGGGCCTTTGTCCCCTGCCGGCTCTGGCAATGGCTTCCTGCTCCATCTCTCCACCCCTTCCTGGGGGTCTTTGTGATAAAGAACTGGCAGCAAAGCTGAAGAGGCTTCCACAGTATTTCCATTGACACACAGAATCTCGAACAGCGCAGCAGCATTAAGTTTAGAGCAATAAGTATTAAGTACAGAGCATTATAAAGCATTAAGCCTTTCACATGCACCTTTGAGAAGTTCCTTGCCCATACACTTCCTGCTATGTATTCACAAAAGCTGAGGTGAAAAAATGGTCTGCCAGTAAATCTCCAATGCACAGTGTTCCACCAACAGAAACTGTATGAGGAAATATGCATTGGGCTAGCTAGGTATCGTGAGAACAGGTAAAACACCTTCCTATAATAAACAATATGCTTTAGAATTAATTTGTGACAAGTGAAATTTGATAGACATGTTTGCCTTTTGGGTTTGTCTCTCACCATCTAAAGAGGAAGTGTAAGATCTTTCATAAACAGAAACTCAGTGTAAACGATAGTTGTAAACTTAGAAGTGTTGATAGATAACACAGATTTTGCAATTTCTTTTCATGACAGGAAAAAGAGATTATGAATGTAGATTTATAAATGTTAACGTTGTGTTTTATGCTGCATATCACAGTCTTTAGTTAGGATCAGATTTGGTCCATCAAAGCTGTGTCAGAGACAGGCACACTCCAGTCATGCAAGACCAAGAACAAAATATGTTCCTATCCATGGAAAACTGAGAATGATCATGAGGGACATTGGATAGTCAGAGAGAGGAGGGTGCTGCCCAAATGCATCAGCTACCTTCTGTCACACAAGGTGCACTTTCCCGCTTCTGTCTACCAGACCAAGGCTCGCATAAATAAAACCATGAGTTTCCACCAGGACATCAATAGACCCTCAGTGCACAGTGCATTACCAATGTTTGCTGCCAGCTCCAGCTGAAATGAAGTCATCATCAGCACAGACTGTTCCTTTCCATTCATACAATAACTCTGCTGCTTAGTCATAAAGACAACTTTAAGAGATAAACAAGAGTGAATGTGTTTTCAGTGAACAATCCCTGGAATGCGGTGGGTCACATCTATCATTCAGAATACAGGAAATGTAGTGTCAATGACTTCATAGGCGATGGACTACAAATGACATAATCCAACCTTTGTACCAGGTGTGTATGAAATGACAATCACTTTTTTGGAACACTTGAGTTGTCTATAGAGCAATTCATCTCGGAAGTCCTAAATAAACTCCCCAAATGTTCCAGCTCAAGGAATGTCAGACAAACCCATTCACGAGGCTCAGATGCTAGACTGGAGAGGCAGTGGTGTAGTAAAGTAATCAATTTTTACCACCACCCAGGTAGGCTTTCTACACAGATTTGCAAGGGGCAGGGGGCTAGGGGACTGAGTTTCACTCGACAACATATAGAGACAAAAAGGGCAGAGAATCGAGAAGCGTTAAAGTGGTAAGAACCACTTCAATACCAAGTGGGAATGCAGGACTTACGAAAAGTGGTTGTGGGTCACTGTCCACATTTATGATACAAAGTAAAAGTTCCCGATTAAAGGGGATTTATTAGCTTTCTTTGCTACAGTTCTCCCTCAATAGGAACTTTCTTAGTGTTTAATAATAGCAAGTGTAGTTACATACGCCTGACTTAGTTACATTAAGAACAAAGACAGGCTGAGTGACTGAAAACGACAAGCACAGCACAATCATATGACAAGCAGCACTGTTCTCCGCTTCTGAACGGCAACGGCAAGCTGATACATACTGATAAACACGGTCTACCTTTGATCAGGGACTTTTGTTTGTGACAGACTTCTTGCCCACAGAACAGTGGACATCACGGGCCATTAAATGCAACTTAGCATCCATTTGGTTAAAAATAACTGAGGTTATAGTACAGGGAAAAAGCCTGAAAAAATGTAAATGCACACAAAGCAGGACAGTGGTCTTATTTCTACCAATGTAATTTGTTACTGTAGTGTCACTTTGAGCTTTCATATTTTTGTGTTTCAGAACTTTCAGAACTGAGCAATTACATAAAAGGACAAGAGAAATTAAGTATTCTGAAAGTGCTATGCCCACAATCATAATTACTTGAAAAGGTGAAAAGGATCATTTTTTACCGGCTAGAGATTTTAGGGGTCAAATTCAGGTTGCCATGCAACAGCTCTCGTTCTCCAGTGTTACTTGTATACCAAGAGAAAACGGGACGTGTCACATTCAGCTCTGTGCTAAATATTAAACATATAAACATGTTGCAGTAAAATTTACATTTAACACACTTAGCAGACGCTTTTGTCCAAAGTTACGTACAAGTGAGGCAAAGATCATATTGCAAACATTCATGCTACTGAGGAGTGAACTAGGTGCAAGTGTGGCTAGGCTGAGCTTCCAGTTAATGGCCAGGTGTAAGCAGTACTGGAACAGGAGCTACACAATAACTACACAAAAACTATTAACGAAATAAAAACCAATTCAGACTATTTGAGGGCCAGTGAGCCCAGCATAAGAGCATTCAAAGAACATTCAGGGGCATCAGGTTAGTAGAGGAATTCATGGAAAAATGACGTTAGTGGTACATTTTATCTGACATTTTTATCCAGATCAACTTAACGGTAGAGGGAAAGGTTACAGTTTATGCTCCCAAGGATTTGAACCCACAGCCTTCACATTAGTAGCACAATTTTCTACTTGATGAGTTACACTGTATGGGACAATTGAAAATTATAAATCTGAACCACCAGTGCAAGCATTCAGTTTCTGTGTACAGTGAGACAATTAAACAACATCTAATTGATAAAAAAAAGGCTTTTGCGATAAAAGATGAACATATTTCTTTCCTTAATGTATTGATGCTTTCATATGATCTGTAGGAAATGCAAAATCACAGGCTTTAAAAAAAGCAAACATCACATTTTCTCTTTGTCATCTTCAAACTTCAAGTATCACCCCCTACCCCCAAAAAAACTGGCTATTAATGTTAGACTGTAACATTCACATTTTTATTGCACAGTTGTCGTACATTTCAGAAGTTCAGTCACAGGTAATAAGTACATTTCCTAACAATATTGTACTGTAGATCCAATTATTTCATATGGAGAAATGGCAACATTCACTTTTGTCAATGCAACAGCCAGCATACACTAATTTTTAAGAGGGACGGTGCTTTAAGTTGGTTCATGTCACTGAAGTAAACATAATGGTCTCTTAGAAATCACTAAACAATGATTGAAATCTGTAAACAGCATTTTATGTTTAAATTTGTGCTGTTCTTAAGTCGGGGTATCACCGAGATTCCTTCATGGTTTTCTTTAGTGCAAATCTGAAAGAATTAAGGCAACGTTTATAAATATATCAAAAATAGTTGTCCACAACTACCTTTGTTACAAAAATGGTACAAAAGTTCTGTCTTGCACAAGTGTGAGAGACATATTTTTGAGTTCCTCAGAGGAATTGACCGTCTTGTAACCCAGCTGATGTAGAACTTGTGGACACACAGTCTGTGTGTACTCAACCATGTCGTATGACAGTTTTAGCCTCCAGCTTTCAGCATTGGCTGCTGAGTCCCTCACTGTACCATACTTATGCTTTGCAGATAATTCATTGCTGCCTCGAGTGTTGATCTGTATCCATTTGATCACATTTTTGTCCAACGTCATGCCCAAGAATTGGTAAATCTCCTTGGTCTTTTCCAGCGGGTTCCTAGCTAAGTCCTCGTACCTCACCAGCATATATTTCCCCTTGAGCCAGTGCGGCCTGCTCAGGCCTGTGGAAACTGAATTGAGGAAATCCTCACAAACCACAGTCAGCTGGGTCAGATCCAAGTTATACGGTTTCCTACCTGTTGCCCTCCAGATCCGCCAAAGTCGGTAGGTGTCCCGGAAAGTTTCAATCCTGGACGACAAGATACCCCGTGGGTCCCTCACCAGCTGGATGATCTTCAGGTTGAGTCGTGGGTCTTCCACTAGGGCCTTCAAGTCTCCGATCTCTGGCACTCGCACAATCTTGATGGCAACATGTCGACGCTCCTTGCACGAGTCAGTAGCTAGGGTCATGTTAAGTGTGCTGCATTTTTTGACGCAGTCACCTTCTTCAATGTTGACCTCGCTCGGGCCAAAGACATCGCATACTGGCGGGGAGCAGAGAGCTTTACTGGCACCCCGGCGAAAGAGTTTATCTGTGGTGTGGTTTACCGGTGGAGGCTTGATGTAGCTTTCCAGGAAGTAGAGGTCACATCCATATAGGCTTCGCAATAGGTCCCTGCTGGCCCCCAACATTACCCTCCGGTCAGCTGTGCTTTTACTGTGTGAGAGGCGGGGAATCAGAGTTGTCTGCACGTGATATAAAGGCTCAAAAAGGTAGAACACATCTGAGTGTTGGTTAAAGAGCTGGCCCACAAATGAGGAGCCACTCCTCGTGGTGGCCAGGATGAGGATGTGGGTCTTTCTGGAGACATTATAAGTGAAGTAGGGGTACTCATCACAGATACGCTCAAAGGCCTCTGTCTCCTGGCCCAGGCCACAGTTCAGAGGGTTTGGCACTGGGCAGATATGAAAGGGCTTAGCTGTGAAAGTTCTGATTGCTGTGTACTGGATAGCTATGGATGCCAAGGCTAGCAGAATCACAGCCTTCCAGGAACATTGCATGGCTGAACTTCATTTAGACACTGCAGTCTGTTTTGATCCTGTCTGTGATGCAAAGAGGAAAAATGTGATTATGGTGCTACAAAGTAAACTAGGCACAGAACAGCCATTCATATTTTACAGTAAACAGAGGCAGGAGATGGCAAACAAACTTGCAGTCTGTTAACTTGCAATAAAGTTAAACATGGGGCCAGTGGCGGAACAACTGCACACAAAACACCGATCGGGCCGCCCCTCCCTTCCCCCTCCCGCGCACGCGCGCACACACACAGGCACGCATACGTATATGTGGCGGCGCTGAAACGAGTTTCAAAGTGTGGGTGCAAGAACACAAAAAACTTAACGAAAGAATTAGACTGTCCCTCACAAAAACTGTAAAGTTTTAGTGGCTAAACTGCGTTTGCTACGTCTTTTCAGACAGGAGGAGATTTGTTTGGCTGTTACCAGTGTGGAGACCGTCAGAGTTTTACCAAAGACAAAAATTTAACCACCTTTTTATACAATTTAGACAGCACAGAATCATTAACCTACTTTAACGCATTTATTTATACAACCACATGTTTCCCACATTTTGACATCAGTGATGCAGTGAAGATAGTCTGTTTCTTGACGCCAACCCTCCCCATTAATCCGGGCTTAGAACCGGCACCTAGTTGAGCTGGCTTGCTCCCTTAAGTGGCTGGGTTAGGCTAAACTATATACATATTTACAAAGACTACAATAAAACATCCCGAAATATGTAGTCTAACAAGACGCAGTTTAAAGAAGGTAGCCTACCTGGCGAAATTGCAAACAAACAAATGAAAAGATCCACGGCGTATAATTGGGCTATATACAATCGTCAGACGGACGAGGACGTTAGGCAGCCTTTAGATCCTACCCATCATGCATTGCAGGTTTAGCAAATTCCTCAAACGGAAAACAATTAAATACAAAAGGAACAGCTTAGTTTGACTTCAAAACATTACTAAGTATTATATTTTAAATTTATTGTATGGATTTTACCGATTTTTTCTAAAAATTAAAAATTACACCATACAGCCACCATAATAAGAATGTACACAAAAAATGATAGATATATAAAATTTCAAATCACAGTTAAAATATAGTTAATGTGTTGCAGTTGTCAAGAGCCTTAATGAAATTATATTATTATAACGTTTTGTGTATTTAATATATGGGAAGGTTCTCTTTTGGCTGTAGGGGAGGACCCTCTACGATCCAGGGGAGGGCCCGGGCCCAGGGGCGGTGGCCGCGCCTGCCCCGCCTATAGCTCCGCCACTGCGTGGGGCTTCAAGATCAAAATCACGGCCTATTCCGGGAGCAAGGAAGGACAGTCAATATCAATTGAACTTTGCTAAAGCTATTGTATAAACTTCACAGTAGTTCATACATATGAAATGCAACAGAAACTTAACCTATTTAAGGCACATCTATTTTACCACATCTGAGCAGTTCGAAATATATTTGTAATATAACAAAATCAACTTGTCTGCATTTTTTTTTTTTTAAACTGTCTCTGAAGGATTCATAGTAAAATACTGTAAAGTATAATACAACTTTATTCCTTCCATTACGTAATGAGAGAATCATAATTTATTAGCAATATCATCTATACAATGTTTAATATTTTGTTACATTATGCTTTAGGCAAATGGGAAATATTGCATCGTTTTTCGATCCTATCATTCATACATACAAAAAAACGTATTCCATCAGAAGGGCACGGAGCATACACCACCACCATTTGCGTTATTAAAGAAGTGTCCGATGATTATTTATATATTGTTTTAAGAGGAAATTAAAATTTGTCCGGCATCTCTAACATCCAGGCATTCCTACTATGTGAACAACATCCAGCACACGGCTGCAGCATCGCGTTTGGGGATGCGCGTAGATTTTATGATGTTGCTTTTCAATATTTAATTAAAGTCACCTTATGATGGGTGAGCATGCGAGGTAATATATTTTCATGTAGCCTTAACATCAGCTCATATGGACAGTTAAATGCAGATTATGTTTAAGATAAGTCAGAAAGACGATTTGTTTTCAGATGTTTTGCGCGAGCGTTTCTGTGTTGGCAAAGTTACTTTTCGTCAGATTCCGACGACCCTAGGAAGGTGGCGAGTACATAATGCCGGCTGTAACTTAGAAATACCCACTAAGAACTTGCGGCAAGTTCACGCACCTGTAGGAAAAGTGCGGGTATCACGTCGCGCGCGCACCCGCCGCCTGACACGAGACAGACGCACGTTCCGTACACAGATTAATGGCTCAGGCCGGGAAGAACTGATTTACTGCAGCGCAATACGAACCCATTTAATTTAAAACGAGATCGGGCTGCAAAATAATGCGGTAAATGAATAACAGCGTCTGCCTCTATTTTCACGGCAGATAAGCGCATCTCTATCCGCAGTAAAACGTGTTTTGCTCATTTGATCCGCAAACCTCAGTAACTGAATATACTTGCCTTATTGACGAATGTATTACAGAATCACAGGCGAGGACCACATAGAAGGACTGCAAATGCGCGGCTCAGTACAGTAGTTCCAGTCACAAAGGTTAGGTCCCATTTCCTCTAAAAGGAAAATCCATGGGAGGCATCTGCCCTGAATTCCCTCCTCTGCCATCTGAATAGCGAAGAGAGAAAAAGAAAAAATATCTCCACAGAGCAGAGCGCGCTGTTACTACTCGAAGGCGATCATGTTTGTAGAAGCTACTTGTCAAAATATAGGTAACTCTGAAGAAACTGAAAAGGAGACCACCGATCGTAGCATCTACGTCCACCAAGCAGATTTTCATAAATAATGTGCGTAGGTGGTGGAGTGTGAGGTATATGTTGAGCAGCCAGTTTGCTCAGCCTGGACCACCCCCAACCTCCACATCTCTCTCTGTCTCTCTCCGTTTCTCTCTCTTTCTCTCTCTCTCGCTTTGAAAATTTCTCCCTAGCTCCTCTCTTTCATTCGCTTCCGTCAGAGCGGCGTGCGCCTATGCGTCGTGATGTAGCATCCTTTGGCGAAATGTACCAAAAATAAATTGCAACCCGAATGCATCATTTTTGCATCATGCATTTTTATACTGGCCGCGAAGAAACGATGAAAATCTTATAGTAGCGGCACGGAAAAGCGACCCAAATGTACTATTCTCATAATTTAATTATAATGTACTCATTTATGCATACTTTCCTTATAGCTCTATATAACACTGTTAACCGATCACCACAAAAGAAAAAAGAGAAAACATATACCGATACTATTTGAGATATTGAGCGCTGAAAATAAGTCAAGTATAGGTTCTGGCAGTTATGACATTACGTTTGGTTTAAGCTAAAATATTTTTTAAAGGAATGATTTTAAAAAGAACAGATATCGATGTCATTCAAATCGGTGTAGCAAGATTGTATGTTAAGGGCATTTTAGGTTTCCAGGGACACCACATGGCAAGTTGTCTGTTCTGAACATCTTCGGTTTTCTATGTCTAGAAAATATCTCATATCCCGATAATCGCAAAAAAATGTATATTGATACATAATTGCAGGACATTGCAACAGCGATAAGACATCTGCTACTAAATAGCCTATAGCACCAGTTCAAGCAGAATGATGTTGCGCTTTTGCAGGATGTTGTGAAACAAACTTTGATAGTTAAGGGATTTAAATTTTATAATGAGGAGGTATACATAAAAAACGGGAAATGTTCAGATCAGACAACTTAGTGGTGTCCCTGGAGGTTACTGAATACAATACTATTACTTAGATGAGTGCTTATAAACTGCACTATTTTCAAGAATAAGTTGGTAAAAATCCAGATCTCTCAGTAATATGTATTCAATGCGCTGTGTAGAAACTGCACAGTAATACAACTTTTCAGAATCACTCATGAGAGAATAAAGAATCTATTTATATTTCTGATATCTATTAAATGATATTACAGTCATCCAGATGAGCTCGAAATTAATAAACAATGTAAATCTACAGAGTGTGGAAAATAAAATAATTTAAGTATCATTTATTACTATTTTTTGCATGTTTTGCATTTTCCTTTTCAGTTTTAATGCCAAAAGCATAATTAAAATTAATAACTAGCCACTGGGAAAGCTTTATAGAACACTGAGAAATTGATGTTTTTTTTAGTCAATGATGTTTTAGCTGTTAGCTTAAATAATAAATCATATCATAATTGCTGTATAATTCAATTCATATTAAATTATTTTATAAGTATGGCACAGACTTTCCAATTGTTAAAAAACGGGTGATGCATTTTTTCTATTGATTGGTAAATGGCAGTCCCTATTTTTAGTGGAAAAAAATACCAGTTTAGTTACCAGTTTATTTTGAAGTAACTGAATCACAATAATAATAGCAGATACAAGGCTGAATTGTATTAAGTTGGATGTCAGTTAGGAGTATGTGTTGGCTATAAAAGTGGTCTGATAATCATTACGCTGAATTGTGAATTTCTAAAGCAAAATGAAGTAGCAGGGAATTCCAGTGAGCTTAAATAGTTGAGCCTGAGCCTGAATTGCAGGTGCCTGGAGAATAAAAACTAGGAAAATGATTTCATGTGGCAGGGAGAGTAGTATTGAAAATGAACACAAATGAACGCAGCGTTTGCCAAAACCGAAAAAACGAAAACCAAGGATCTACAAGGAGGAACAGCAATCACATTTTGATAAAGACAGACAGGCACTTAATGCAATATTTGCTGAACACGGTACATTCTGAGCTTCGCATACCTGGAGTATTTTTTTTTTCATGGTTGCTGTTCTATAACTGTTTGTATCCAAGAGAATGCCTAAAGACTTATTATCTGGAATATTGGATGCTTGCTAAGTAGCAAAAGTTATGTAGTCTTTTACGTTTTTACTTTTCTTAGATCAGTACAGGCTTACATTTAAAGAAAGCCAACTCACAATGTCTGTTGCCAAGTGTTAAACATAGTGATGGATCTGAAAAAGTGTGGAAAAACCAGCTTTCATGACTGCTTTGCTTGAGCATATAACAGCCAAGGACTGTGAAGCAATTTTGCTGGATGAGATGCACCCTAAGGCAACTACCCAATTCTCATATAGTGTTCCCATATTCCGAGATAATGTTTAATCCAGGATGACGATAACTGCCATCCATGGCCTCTCCTTTCAGCAGATATAAATATCATGGAACCTTCATATGAAGATCTGCAGTGTAGAGTGTGAAGCAGGTTTACAACATTTACATCTCATATATTCCTTGAAGGTAGAGAGGCCTTCCTTCTTGAAGAACGGCCCAATAATCCACTACACACAGCTCATGGCTCATGTATGACAACATTCCAAGAATGATAGATGCTATAGTCAAGACTAACAGCAGCCCTACTTCTGATTAGCTTCTTGAGATTTATGTATCAGTGTTTGCACTGTTTTTTCTACCGTCTATTTGTATTGAGTATATCCCCTTGTTTGTTTGTTTTTTCATGTGCTCTATGCAGGGTTTTACCAGGAACATTTGACTTTTAAAACATGTTTGCTGTTAACTGTTTGCATTCAGAGAATCATTTTTATCTCAGTCTGAAACAATATTATCTGTATTCAAATTTAAATTGGTACTATTAATATAGGCTTAATATATGCTAGATTGTAATGTCAGATGTTTATATTTAAAGACTGTCATTAAAACTATGCAATAGTAACGCAACTTTCTACCTTCTTAAATGTCCAAATGTCATTCACTCCTGGTAGAAATATAAAAAAAAAAAATGAAGGGAATGGATGTATCTTTCGTATTGGTATCATGTGGGCACCGCTGTGCATCCTATTCAGTTCAATTCAAACTGAATTCAATTCAATCCAAAAAACTTTATTTGTCTTCGAGGGGCAATTAGGGCACACAGGGCAGTTGAACAAGGACTCAGTGACATAAAGTGCAACACTAATCGCAGTGTTTAGAAGGTTCTGTGCAAAATTGCAGTCAATCAGGTAGATGGGAACTGAGTAAATATGTAAAATGCAGGGATTGTTAGTGGGTATGGGGGGGGGGGGTCAAGTGCAGAATGAATGACGGGTTCCAGTGGACGGAGGCGGGGGGGGAAGGGAAGTCTGTGAGTTGAGGAGTTAAACGGCCCTGGGAACAAAGGTCGCTCTCCTCCTCTGTGTCCTGCAGCCGGGACACCGGAGCTGTCATCCTGAGGGGAGCCACTCAAACTCCCGGAACAGAGCATGGGAGGGGTCCTGCAGAATCCTGCACGTTGCTCTTAGAGTTTGCTGCTCACATGGAGATAAAGGTGCTCTGACTGGGAGTCCGATGATCATAGAGCAGACTTTCCCAATGTTGTGCAGGCAGGTCTGGTGCTGCAGACTTATGGAGTGATACCAGCAGGTGATGGAAAAACAGAGAACACTCTCAATGAACGAGTAGTAGAAGATTCTAAGCATGACCATGTTGACCCCAAAGCTGTTGAGCTTCCTTAGGAGATATTGCTGCTGCTGACATCTCCTTAGAATGTCCTCGGAGTTGGAGGCAAACTTTAGGGTGCAGTCAAAGGTAGTACCCAGATATTTGTACTAATCCACCACTTCCACTGTCTGCCCATGGATTATGCTGACAGATCCTGTCGCCAGCTCCCTCTGTTTGTTAGAGAAGGTCACCACCATGTCCTTGGTCTTCTCCTATGGCCTATATTAATGGGGAAATTGATACTGTTTTTTTAAATTAGAAACATAGACTGCTACATGCGACTGAGCCCCATCAGCTGTGACTAGCCTGTCATGGTTTTTAGTTGCTTTTTAGGTGGTTTTTATGGAATCTTTCATTGTAATAGCTTTGAAAAATATATCAATATATCTCTTTATCTACTTTATAAAAATTATAATTAAAAAAGACGGAACACCCCGGGTCTTAATACATTTTTGACAAATATGTCCCTGTTTGCTTTCTGAAATGTAGTTTTATTAATAGAAATACCAAAAGATTAAAGTATACTAGACAATTAAACTATTCAATAATTTTTCTAATTTTCTGTATTGCACACAAGAATGCACCCATTAATCATTAAATTCTTTTTTTACTAACATACACATGGCCATCTATAATTTTTCTTTTTTTTGTGTTTGTTTTTCTTACTTGAATTGCATTTCAGTATAATGCTAAGACCAGTGGACATGCCCTTGCTATTTGTAGTCGTACTCTTCACCTTTTCAACACTTCAGTTTGTTTGCACCCATGGTGTTAGGTCTCCTTGTTTGTATCATAGTTTGAGGCATTTCTACAGAGACTAGCCTTTACCCTGACCCCTCTCATTCGCTGACCTGTTGGAGTTTGCTTTCTGGTTAAATTTACCATAGTGGCCTTTATTCACTTTCCAGTCATGTGATTCTGTGGTGCGTATCATTTAAACTGGGGGACCTTAATACTGACAAGTTATCCGGCTAAGCAAGGAATCCTGCTTTCTGATACAGGCCCCATATTAATGAGATTTATATTTTGTAAACACAGTGCAACAAATACAGGTAGTTCTCGCTTTGTTACGGAACAGCCCAAGGGATCACCAATGATGTCACATGGGTAGTCCCAGTTACTACGCCCACAACCCTGGGGGAATCCCAGTCTGTCAGGATTGGCTGATTTTACCCTATCTACAGCTCTTCTAGCCAGTGTTTCTCCCAGCTGTTTGTTTGTTTTGTCTGATTGACTTGGTTACACATTGGCCAAATGCGAAATCTTCCTGGTTTTCCTGAGAATTCGAGTGTTCCTGTATCTGTCTGCCTGCTTACTGATCTCCTGACCCATTTCTGCCTTTAGACCCTGAGACCTGTCCAGCCCCTCCAGCCAGCCTACACTCCTTGCCTGACCATCACCTGTCCCTTGACTACTGATACCCGTTTTGCCCCAAGATCATTTCTGCACCTCACCTGACCTTCGCCTGCCTCACGACTTCAGCTCTGTCTTGCGTTTTGGATCCTATTCTGACTCTCTCTGGTTTTGATCTGGACTGTTTTTGAATACAATCTGTCTTGTGCCTCATTAAACCCACTCACTGTATGACAAGGCACATTACTGGGATGTCAGCAGTCAGGTATCAGCACCGTGGGGGAGTCCCTGGAATATCTCCATTTGGGGCTAACAGTACTGGCTTCGCAGGTACAGAGCATCCACCAATATCATGCTGCCATTCCACCAACTCCACTGGTCAGCGAACCAGGATCTTGCCAAGCCTATTTATCTCATTGCTCTCTTTCCTTCGAGTTACAGCTGTCCGCCTTTCCTACTGAACGCTCTAAGGTTGCTTATATTATTACGGGTTTGACTGGCTTGGCTAGGGAATGGGTGACTACTGCCTGGGACTACTGCCAGTGCATCATTTTGTAATACTCATAGGTTGTTTTATGAGGAAATGAAGTTTTTGATCGCTTGAAGAACAACAGGGAAGCTGTGTGCAAACTATTGCAGCTTCACTAGACAAACCGGTCAGTGTTTGATTATATTATACACTTTCAGATACTTTCCCTATCCTGTGGCTACAACGCATTTTACAATGGATTAGTGGAGGACATCAAGGATGAATAAATGGCTCATGAACTTCCTGAGTCCCTGCAAGGACTCAGAACGATGCAGGAGGGAAAAACTGTCTCGTTCCCTGGTACAGGGCACAGTTAACTCTTCAGATGCAGGCCCTGAACCTTTCTAAGTCAATCAGATTCGACTCTCTCCGGCTGAGGGACAGTGGTGCCTCAACTCTAGGGCCTGCCTGTATTGCAGACAAGCAGGGCACTTTGTTGCTCAGTGTCCAGTAAAAGGGCACACCCACCAGTAAGGGAGGGGGTACTGATGAGTGTGGTTCCAGCAAACCCCTCTTCTGTGCAGAGGATCCTTCTTCCCTTAGTACTGGCATGGGGATCTTCCGCTGCCCTAATTGATTACGGGGCTGACGAAAGTTTTATTGATTCCACACTGGTACGGCAGCAGGGAATTCCCACCACCCGCGTACAGTTTCCACAAGTGGATGGATGGCCTCTATCTCCTGTGTCACTCTTCTGGTAAGTTTATCACTTGGCAGTAACCATATTGAAAATATTTCCCTGTTTGTCATTGACTCTCCCCAGGTGCCCCTGGAGCTGGGGTACCCTTTGCTCATCCAACAGAACCTCACATAGATTGCCTGGAGCCTGTTCTGTTTTTCTAGACAGTTAGACAATGTCTGTATGCGACCCAACCACCAGAGGTCCCCACAAAAGCGGAGGAGTTTCCTGACCTATTGGCAGCCCCAGCAGAGTATTTAGACCTCAGGCAGGTGTTTTGCGCTTCGTACCTTCCACCGCATTGCTCTTGTGACTGTGCCCCCTAGGGGTCGCCTCTACTCCCTGTCTGCACCAGAAAGAGGCTATGGAAGAGTACATTAACAGGGCTGTTGCTACAGGTATTATTCATCCTTCCTTCTCGCTGGCAGGGTCAGGGATTTCCCTGTAAAAAAGACAGATGGATCTCATCAACTTTGCATAGACTACAGGAATCTGTATGAAATTACTGTTAAGAACCATTATCCTCTACCCCTGTTGTCCTCTGTCTTAGACCTCCTTCAGGGATCTAGGGTTTTTTCTGAGTAGGATCTACATAATGCTTACCATTTGGTGAGGATCCGAGAAGGGGATGAGTGGAAAACTGCCTTCAACACCCCTACTGGGCAGTAGGAGTATCTGGTGATTCCCATTGGGTTAACTAACTCACCGTTCCAGGGTCTCATTAATGATGTCCTTATGTAGCTGGATGACTAATTTTTTCACGGGATAAGCAGGAACACATGCAAGGTGTCCGAGCAGCTCTTCAGCATTTACTGTCCAACAGATTGTCCAACAATTTGTCAAGGCAAAGTGTTAATTCCACAAATGCATCTCTTTCTTGGGTTTTATCATTGCTGAGGGTTATGATCCAGATGGATATATAGATAGTCAAGTGGGTAGCAGAATGGCCGTAGCCACAGACATGAAGGGAATTACAACCCTTTCTCCGTTTTGGTGTGGTTTGCCTTCCTGTCCTCAGGCGGACTTACCGGAGGTACCCCAAACGCCACTGTCCACTGCAGGAAGGCGGAAGAAAAAGTGGAGAAAACACAGGCAGGAAAATGCACAGGAAGTCTGTCTGGGGGCTGTCTTTCTCTCCGCTGCTTCCTTGGCCGGGTGTCAGGAGGACCCCCTATCTATTCTGAACCCGGCAATGTTCGCGCCAGCTACCGCCTGCCCTGACCGTCCACCCGCCGCTTCGCTGCCCACATCAGCTGCTTGCCCCCTTTCCGGGATGCGCCTGGCCCTTAAACGGGCCAAATCCATTTGGGATTCCATCCCGCAGGTCCCTAAGTTCCCGAACCGGCTGTTCCTGCAGTGCTCCCAGTGGTTCCCGTGCCGGCAGTTTCCGCAGCACCCCCCATAGTTCCTGCAGCAGCTGCTGCACTGCCCGAGGCTCCTGCTGTGGCTGCTGCACCACCCCCCAAGGTACCGGTGGTGGCGGTTCCCGTGGCGCCCCTTGCTGGTCCTGCTTTGTCACCCGAGGTCCCGGCAGCTTCGCCTCCTGCTTCGTCGCCCGAGGTCACGGCAGCGTCGTCACTATTCCCCGTGGGTCCTGCTCAGTCCCCCATGGCTCCTGTGGTCCCTGCTTTGCCCCTGGTGGTTCCAGTCCCTGCTCGAGGGCACATGGTTCCCATGCCAGAGGTGGATGCGCAGCTCCCCGAGGTTCCTGCTCTCATCCCCAAGGTTCCTGCTCTCGCCCCTGCAGCATCCCCCGAGGTTCCTGCTCTCGCCCCTGCAGTGTCCTCCAAGGTTCCTGCTCTCGCCTCTGCAGTGTCCCCCAGGGTTCCCGTTCAGTCCCCTACGGTCCCTGCACCAGTGGCTGATGCGCCACTGCCCCCCCTGGTTCCTACTTCATCCCCCGAGGTTTCTGTGCCTCCTGCTTCATCGCTCGGGGTTTCTGTGCCGGAGCCTGAAGCCCGGCCCCCAGTGGTCCCTGAGCTGGCAGCCCCCGCACTGCTCTCCAGGACTCCAGACCTGGCTGTTCCGGCTGTCCCCCTGGAGGTCCCCACGCCCACAGCTCCTGCTCTGGCACCCGCTCCCAGTAACAGCTCACAGGGACACTGTTTGTGTTAATAGTACCATATTTCACTCTGTGGTCATTGTCATACCCTGACAATCAGCGGCTAGTGTAACTTTGACCATTGTGTTTATACAGGCAAGCTCCTGAGGAAAGTTCAAACAAACAAGGCACCTGGAAAGAGCACAAAATACAGATGAAGAAAATTGACTGAGGCACCATATAACAGCAGTTTTCCAAAAACAAATTCTCTCCACATCTACTCAAATCCTGTTGTCTGCTTGAAATTCTAAGTAGGTCTTTGCCCACCAGAATTCACTATGTTAAGCAAAAGGGCAGTGCTAATCTCTACTGTATCTGAATTGAGAATACCTAAAGCTGGCACGACATTGTAAGATCACACATGCACATATCACAGGGCTTAAATTCCAGGTGGCCTGAGACAAGGCCTGGTACGGGAGGTAGACATTGGCCTAGGCACCAAAGGGGGGTTAGTGACCCCACATACATAAACATAGAGTGGACCTCAAGGACAGGGGTCCCTCGACTTGGTACACAACCCCCTCCCCAGCCATCCTGTCTTACATACCACCATTTCATTTAAGTTTGGCTTTTGTATACCCTGTATATTGATTTCTTGTGTATATTGAAGGTGAATTTGACATCACCATCAGCCCGAAGAGAGAGGTGAAGAACATCAGCCCAGGAGAAGAGGAGCCCACAAGAAGCCCTGCTAAAGTCTGGCGGTGAAGGCCCAGCTAGACAGAGAACTGCAACAAAGACAAAGCTTCCCAAGGAGAGAGAATCCAAGGGGCTCCATTCCAATAACTGCTCCAAATGCCACGCCTTCCTGAGTGCCATCATCCCATCAGCTCATCAGCCTCTGCCACCAACTGCCAAGACCCCCCTGCTCTGCAACCAAGTAAACCAACTTCCTCTTATTGAAACAACCTAAGCTGTTCTGTTAACCTGCTATAAGACTTTAGGGTCATAGTTCCACAAGCTGTGCTTGCTATGCAGAACAGTATTTCCCTTTTAAGGTTACTCATTTAAATCCGGTCATTGCATTTCCATAATTACATTTTCTGTTTCTATTCTGTTATTTCGTGTTTGTTGTTTATGTTAAGTTTATGCTAGTTGTAGTGTTAGCTAGGAAAAAATGCATGTCTTTTACACAACTTCAACCTCCGTTCATTGAGTGCTCACAATAGTCCCTGCCTCTGTGCGATTTTGCTACATGATCTGAAACCTCAAACTCGCCTGAAATATCGCAAGACTCTCTCTCATCGGCCGTGAGGGGAGCTTCGCTACCAATCGGTTTCATTACCTGGTGATGCAGCTCACTGGACGAGCTTTCTAACCCAGGTTACTAAGCGATACTGGTAATTAGTGAATCCCATTTAAGTTTCACATTAACAGACTCATGGGGATACCGCAATTGAGTTTGGAGGAGCCGACCATGCAGTACAACAATTGGTTAATAATCAGCATTAAATAATAATCAATATTTAAAATTTTATTAATTTCAAAATGTATTGGTGGAGATATTAAAATTTACCTGAGCTAATAATTCCTACAACACAGTACATCCATCAACCTCATTGTCACAAACTTTGTGGTTGGTTGAGATGACAAGTGACACAAACTACCAATTCACCCAGTTTACTTTCCACCCAGTTACAGTAACAAGGCAATTTCCATACCCAATAGCCAGTGTGAATGCTGCAGATATATGAAATGTGTCTGCATCATTCATTACACACTGGGAGTCTATCACATTCACATTGACTGTTTACAATTCAAAGCCTGACTGATGTGAGAAAGGTATAGTTTTTGACCTACTCTGTCTCCTCTTATACCTGCTGCCAATTAAACATTCACTCTGAGAATTTGTTAGTGGCCCAGAAACAGGTTTGCATGGTGCTTTTGAATGCCAGATGTACAAGAATTCACCATTAACCAAGCATTGAGGCATATCAGAATAAATATGTTAAGTTATTCAGTAGAGTTTGAATTAAATGGTGGAAAAATAATGAAGTACAAACCTTTTTCAATAGTAGCACAAGCTAAAACTAAAACCAGACAACATATTCATAAACTTAAATGATAAAGAGTGCTTATTTTTGATGAATTAGCATGAATATCATCCAGTAAATAAATATATTTAAATAAATAAATGTTTGGGAATGCTGTTTTGATCCTTTTTTACTATCTCTCCTACATGTTAGAAGGAGGAGCATTGCTTCGTTCACAATAAACTATATTGAGCATTAAAAAATAAGTTTTACAAAAGGTTGCAATGTCTCTCCTTGCTATACCTGCAAATCCAGAGGAGAATCTGCATCCTTTTTAATAGTGACATTGCACTGAATAGATAAGGCTCTAGGCAATCCAATGACCAGCACCACTCTGCTTTGATGCAGATGGTTCTAGCCCAGTGTTAGAGACATGCACCATAACAGGGCACCATGGGTAAATACAGAAGGCCAGAGTTACACTGTACAAATTAATTACAGAGAATTTATGAATAATCTAATACTGGAATCCCAGTAGAGGGGCATTACAATAAAAGAGGTTATAAATGGATATGAACATAGTTCTTCCAACACAGCCGCAGCCAAATCTCCACAGTGTGTGTTAACAGGTACCAGGTAGTTTGGATGTTTTGCTGGATAACCCACTGGTTAATTCACCTTCCCAAACTGTAATACTTGTTTTCCCTTCTGCTCCCCTTGTAAATGCATGCCAGGTCTGCCAAAGTATTTTGCTGCAAGTATCAGAGTTTGTTATCTCAAGTGTTCTCTGGAATCCCATATTTTCCTATCAAGGCGTGTTCGACCAGTTCTAGCTCCATTAGCAAAGCTCTCCCATTCTTCATTATCTCTCCATCCTGAGGGAGCCACTTCGGGTCTCTGCCAACATAGGCTCCACATGGACAACTATAATCTAAAACAGGGGGCAAGCTGGTTATTGTTTATTGCTACTAGGATTAAGGAAAAAAGGGAGAAAGGAGAGCTTAGCATGTGCCAATAAATGATTTTTAAACATCTCAATTATTTGTGCCCAGTTGTTACTTTTATTAAAGTGTGGCTCATTATAGAGGGCCCTGGTGGAGTGTGAAGAGACCTCTTGCCAAATCCAGAATTACCTTAAAATATTGCTTTGACACTGTGGTCAGAAATGGTGGAGCCCCTATTTCTCCACAGGGTACTGCATAAGTAAACAGGCCAATCCTGTGTTTTTTTTTTTTTTTACAGTGAGAACTGTTTATGAAAATAAAGGACTGAAATATTAGCAACAGCTGCAATAATTGTAGCAGTAATCAGTTCATGTGAGCACTGATAGGGAGGAACTCTTCAGTAAATATCACTTCCTCATTTCAAAGGGAAAATTGGATTGTGGTTTCCTGGCAGCGGGCCACTGACTTTTAATGAAGAACATAATTGATTGAATTAAGATTAATAGGTGCAAATGGACAAAGAGGTCTGCAGCACCCATGTAGAGGGCAGGCTGGGGAATAAGTACACAGTGCAAGAAAAGACAGTCCCCAACCTGTCCAAGTAGGTCTGCACGATGTATAGTTTCAGAATCGTCATCACGATGTATGCGTGTGCAATTATCAAGCAAGGCAAATTAAATCAAACACGTCATGCTGCAACTTTTTTGCTGCTTGATACAAAAAGAAAACTTGCACGGTTCTCATTTCCCATGACTAATCTACTAGACAAATCTGTCTCATATAATTTATTGCGATTTATGGATTTTTGGATACATGGAGTTCATTCCTAGTGAGTGACATGCAGGTTCTGCATGCACAGCACAGCAAACCACAAACTACAATCATTCTCGATAGAGCTGCACGATGTGCAATATTAATATTGACATGTTTTAAAAGAATGCACTTAACCCAGTCACACTGGTGTGGTGCATGGATGCAACTAGTTTGACCACACCACCAGGAGCTCCCACCCGGGGAAATACCCACCATTAACCCAACCCAATAGGTCACACAAGTTTGTTTACCAAGAAAGGCGGAGTCGTGTCTCCAGGTACCAAATATAACTTATTAATACAGAGTGATACTACAAAAGAAGACATATATAAAAATAGAAACTTAGCCTCACTAGGGAACATCCCTCAATGGCTTGCACTGATTATAACACCAGGAAAAGAGGGCTAACAAGCTGTATCTGACCGGTAGGGAGGTTCGCTGACCACGAGACGACACATATGCTCTGCACACACACCAAAAACACAACAGTTATTCAACAGGCACTTAAAGACGCTGCACTACAGTTCAAGGGAATCTAACCTTCCCCCCTCAGACTCCAGCCCAGCTAAAAGGCAACTAGCAGTTAAGATAAAATTGAGCAAGGGGCTTTAGTCGCTAAGGCTTAACTACTCAGGATACACGAGTTAAAACATAAATCAAATTCACATACAGTTTAACAAATCCAGGACATGGTTAATTTGGCACTATTCCAATACCATTAAACAATAACAAAACTAAAGAGAAAAACATGGAAGTAAAAACGTGCAGAAGCAAGAACAACAGTGAACAGGGGTGTAGAAGAAACATGCAGAAGTAAACCAGCAGCGGCCCATCTTGATTTCTAAATCCCTCGACAAAAGCCGACTACCCAACAACAAGTGGGGGGCATCAGAAATAAGGTAGAGTATGTGACCACCATTCCAGGTATCCAAAATGACAATGCCAGGTTCCAGGCACCAAAACGGCCTGCCAGACAAGTGGCCAGTGGAAGCAGTCACCCCAACACCAAGCACACACCTCAATTGCGGAAAAACTGCCCTCTTTATACTGAATTCACTAATTAAGGGCATGCTGAATGGGCTGGGCAAAGGCATTTCAAATGTAGTAGGTACGTAATCCACCCTGCTGCACTGGCATCAATAGGCTGGACATATGGGAGTTTCCAGTCTGTCAAAGCAAGCA
Source organism: Hyperopisus bebe (assembly GCA_026777045.1). NCBI lineage: Eukaryota > Metazoa > Chordata > Actinopteri > Osteoglossiformes > Mormyridae > Hyperopisus > Hyperopisus bebe. Next base: position 23,168,343 of record JAODJW010000007.1, on the reverse strand, counting down.
AAGGTGCTGAAGTTAGCTTCTGGATGATTAAATCAAAAGTTGCCTGACAAGTCCATTTGTCCCCCAAGAAGGGTGACTTTGTTCATAGACTACATTATGGTCCTTTGTGTATGGGCGAAAAATCTCCCTTTAACAAATCATTGAGGGGCCTAACAATCTTGGGAAAATCTCTATCAAACTGCCAATAATACCAAGGAATGACCTGAGCTCCTTACCTGTTTGAGGATGTGGTTAGTCGTTGATAGCAGCAATTTTGCTTGGATCTGGCTGAATTCCATGGGCTGATATCACATACCCTAGGTACCTCACAGGAAGTATGAAAGAACCTTCACTTCCTCAAACACTTGGAAAGTGATAAGTTCAAAATCTGCAATGTGCTTCAACACTCATTGCCCATTCCTCATACTCCTCCAGTGTGTTTGAGAATATGATGAAGTCATCCAAATAAGCAATGACTTCTTGAAAGTTAATTCCCACCATCACCTTTTTGAGATTCACTTAAATGTTGCAGGTGAGTTTGTAAGGCCTTGAGGCAATCTCCTAAATTTCCATATTCCAAAAGGAGTTGTAAATGCAATCTTGGGATGATCAGATAGCTGATGGGATGGTTGAACCTGACAACAAAGTGAATGGCCCTACTATATCAGGTAGGGGGTAGGCATCTTTCTGAGTAAGGTTGGTTGGTCTTTAGTAACATACTACCATTCTTTATTCAGACAAGCACAATCAGGCAGACATACAGACTATTAGACTCCTCTATAATACCTGCAGATAAAAGATCCTGCAAGACTTTCTTCTGGTCATTAAAGTCTGTGGGTGAGGCATACCTAGTTCGCTCTTTGAATGGAACCTAGGCTCCAACTCAATGCAGTGAGCAACACCTGAGATACTGCCAACATCCAGATCATGACTGGAAAATGCATGGGATATGTCTTCATTAATTCTTCTCCGTATAGGCTCTTTCAGATGTTGAGTTATAGGACTCTCACCAAAGTCCAGAATAATGGGGTCGAGGGCATGATTTCGTTTCCCACTTGAGAAAAATGATTCAGTTCACCTGTGCTGTAGTAATACCTGAGCAAGCTTTGATGGGAGATGATGCAACAGGAACCACCCAGTCAATCTGAGAGCACTTAGCAATGACTGTTTTTGGAGACAAGGTGATGTCATACATGCACATTTCTAACAGCAAGTTTAAATCTATTGCGAGAATGAGGTTTTACATTCACTATCTGGTCATACACAACCAAGCCTCCAGGAATATGAATGTTATTTGAAGCACTAACAAGGGTTTGAAACTCTGCAACTTGAGGCTTACTGTGACAGATGCCTTTTAATGCATGTTTTACCCTCATGAACATGATGAGGCAACTGTGTCAAGTCTAGAGTCACTGTCAATCTTTCTTCAATGCAAAAACTAGGGTATGCAAATTAGGACAACTATTCATCAATAGGGGCACAATCAAATTGTGTGCTGATGCGACCAAATACCAAGGGAGTGTACACTTCAGAATCCTGTTTCACATGCTCCACAGCAACATGCTGAACATTTTCTGGCAAGGGAATAAATACCAATGCGTCAAGGTTAAGAGCTTGTGCATGACCTGCCGTCTGTATAACACCACTCGTAGCACCTGTCACAGGGTCAAGGAAAGGCAGTGATTTAGAAAAATGGGCTGGGATTTCCATCCCCTTTTCCACAAATATAATTCACTGCTTTCTGACTGAAGGTACTAGGGCTAATTTTATATGCCACAGCTAATTCATTGATCTGCATTTTGAAATTACTAGGCACATCATCAATTGATCATGCCAAAGGGACTTTCTTATCGCTAGGTAGCTTACCACTTGCTGTATCTAGGCAGAAGTCTAGTTGAATGTTCACCTTCCAGAAGCATTGGGGTAATGGGCTCAATGAACTGACACAGAATGGTATCAGAAAAGCCACCCAGATGATGGATTTTGACAACCTGCTCAAGTAAAACAAATACTTCTCATACATCTTCTAGGATGACTTCTGCTCTAACTCCTTTAAGTATGACTCTACATTCTGGATTAAAACCATACTTTGCACAAAACTCCATTTTGTCTACTGTTTCAAACAAATGGTGTTACTCTGAACTAAACACGTTTATGTGTTATGTCAGGTTAGGCACTCTTCGACCCCACATTGGGCACCATTTTTTTTCTCTAAGATGTAACCCAATGAGCAAGGTGAAATACCATCAGTTATTCATCCATCCATCCATCCATCCATTCATTGTCTGAAACTGCTTATCCTATTCAGGGTCTTTGGGGTCAGTAGCCTATCCTGGAGGCTATGGGTACAAGGCAGAGAAGAACCCAAGATGGAATGCCAACCCATCAAAGGGCACACTCACACACCAGTGACAGTTCCAAAAGAAAACTAAATCTCGCAAAGTCATTTGCTCACATGCAAAGATCGTACTTGCAGTCTTGGCAAGACGGATCTTGCTAACTTGCCCCCAAGAACGAATTTGGGCGCAATGAATCATGGTATTGGTCTCATTTGGTGAAGATGCAACCTATGTATCCTTGATATTTGGGGTGGGGAAAGAACAACATTCAGGGATTTTTACAGATTTTTTTATATTTCTGTTCTTGAGTATTGGAACTGGTTTTCCACAATGGAAGATGACACAAAATGGATACAAGAGAAAACAAGTAAGGTCAAGTATGGAACATCCACAATCTAACATAATATATATCACTAAATTGCCAAAATGACACCAAGTGTGCACAGTCGCTCAAACTACAGCTGGGTTACATAAACAGTAGTCATCACCGATGGAGTGCATTGTGGTCTATATACTACGCCAAAGACTGCTTCAATATGGTATTTGCCAAAGTGAGATAAGATGAACTTTATTAATCCCACAAAGGGAAAATTTTGTGTTACAGCAGCAAATTATAAACATGATCAGACGATACAATAATATAGTACGGATAAAGTGCACGCCAAGCACGCCGCAGTTCAAAGTTCAAGGTACACTTGGCTGATTTGAAGAACGGGACACTCTTGAATACTTGTTCTAAACACATGAATATATAAACTTTGTGCATTGTGCGGTGTTGGGTAGTAGCTAACTACAGTACAATTCAACCAAAGAGACCTCAATAGATAGATAGTTTTGACACAAGTGTTTATTTGATCTGGCTGGGCGACCAGGCAGGAGGTGAAGGAGCCAAACCCTGGACCAGGAAGGGGAGCCAAAGGTGGTGGAGGGGAACCGAATAGCTGTAACGGCAAAGAAGTGGGTTAGACTTACTCTTTATAGTATATTAAACCTGAATTGATGTGATTGTCCACGCTTGCATTCATTAGGTCGACTTGTTTGAACTTCTGCATGTCCGTTATAGCCGAACAAAACTACAGCTAAAAGTGGCCCTGGGGACTAAATTGTATGTCCGTTATAAGCGAAATTCTGTTATACGTGAGTCCGCTGTATCTGATGCTTTTTCTGCATATTCGTAAAGGCGCATGGCCGGGACCAGCGGACCTCGTCCGTTATAGACAATATTCAAAGCCTTAAATTCCATGTACACTCTACCCAGTAGAAAAATACTGTCCCTAAAAATGATCCCAAAACGATATGACACAGAACGTGCATTATGGCAAGACAGGGTGAAAAAAGCCTGACAATTGACTGCTTTACCTCTAGAACCACCTGCTCTTTCATGTCTGTCACTTGCCACTTTATTGAAAATTACATGATGACATCTTGCCTGCTGGACTGCTTTGAGTTCACTGACAGACACACTGCAGAAAACTTGGTAGAGGAGCTATTAAGAGTGGTAAATGAGTGGCAAGTACAGGACATAGTGGCGGCTGTGTGAGTGATAATGCTGCAAACATCACCAAAGCCATAAAAATTCTGAAGTGGACCCACCACCCATGCCTGGCGCATACATTAAACCTGATGATAAGAGATTCCCTGAAGGTGGTGAAAACAACCGTGGACGAGGTAAAGGCCATTGTGGAGTTTTTCCACAGAAGCACAGTAGCTGCAGAGAGGCTGAAGTCCACGCAGCACCAGATGGGGTTGCCTAAACTAAGGCCCAAGCAAGAGTGTGGCACCAAGTGGAACTCAACATTTTATATGTTGAAACACATTCTTGAAACAAAAGATGCCATCATCTCCACCCTGGCCCTCATCAACGCACCTGTTGATGTGTTCAGTCAAGAGAAATGGGAGCTGGTGAAAGAGGTCTGCACTGTCCTACAACCATTTGAGGAGGTGACTGTGGAGATAAGTTCAGACAGGTACCTTGGGCAGTTGTTTTCTTCTCTACTACTATTCAGTCACTATTAAACTTTGCAGAAACAACACATATGATTGACAAAACTAAATTGAAAAAAGTAATATGCCAAATAATTTTTAAAAAGCCTAATTTTAAAACTTGCTCTTTTCTCTTCTTCAGCTATGTCACAGCCTCCACTGCCTGCTTTGAAAAGGTCTTCAGCGGGTGACAGCCCAACACCAACTGACAGTAACCGTGCAGAAAGTAAAGGAATTGCTCTTTGTTCAGCCATGGACCAAAAATTTCTGCGTATGGAGTTCAACACTGTCCTCTCAGAAACCACATTACTGGATCCTAGGTTTAAAAAGCTTGCA
>JAODJW010000007.1:23129348-23163606 GCA_026777045.1 Hyperopisus bebe | reverse complement strand
CAGCCAACCAGCTCCACCATTAGAGGGCCAAGTGGAGGAGGAGCCACAAGCTAGTGATGTGTGGAGGCTCTTTGATGAAAGAGCTACAGGAGATGCTGCAAAGAGAAATATTACAGCTGATGTTATAATGGAGATGTGATGTTATCTTGAGGAGCCCCTCATCTAACGTGGAGAAGACCCACTGAGCTGGTGGCAGGCCAAGGCCTCAGTCTTCCCACACCTGGTGAAGGTGATGGAGGGGAGACTGCATTGTGGCAACATCTGTTCCTTTGGAGAGAGTCTTCTCAAAAACAGGGCAGATACTAACTGAGAGGAGAAACCGCATCAGTCCATCCAAGCTGAGGCATTTGATTTTTCCTGCACTGGGGACATACTGTTTGGTTATTGAGTTTGGTTCTGTTTCTGTTCTGTGGATTTGCTTGCAGTGTTTTGTTCATTTGTTTTTGTGTTAAATTAAAATTAAAAGTTTGATTAAAACATTAAACAAAAGTAAGAATGCTTGCTACAGATGATAATAGCCATTAAGATCTGTTTGGGAGCAGAAAGAGCTGGCTCTTCTTTGGGAGTCGTGCTACAAGAGCCGGCTCTCTGAAAAGAGCCAAGCTTCCCATCACTGCAATAAATGAATAAGTGTACTTTCAGATCTACATATCGCAACAAGGACTCACAGCATTTGTGTAAAAACACAACTTGGTGTATGTGGGAGGAGTATGGATTAGATGGCCAGACCAAATGAAAGGACTGTCTGTTTCGGACAGTACCAAATCTAGTCTAAGTTTCTTTTTTTCATTTAAAAGATAGAATCTAGTATTTATCCAATCAACAACAACAATTAGTTGTCAATAAGTATGAATTATGGTGTCTAAGTGTACTGTTAGTTTGAAACACGAAATGAAAGCAACTATTAAGAATGCCTGAAACTTCCTCAGAGAGTTTCAGAACTGGAAAGCAGGATTTCTACACTCTGCAAAATTATGAACAATTTTTGGACTCTTTCACTGTCCCGGCCACACGGGTGGCTGATTTGACATTACCCTCCCCTGGAATGGACTGAGCACGAATCCAGAGGTATTGGCTGTAATGAACTGGGATAAACTGAGCCCTAAGCTGATCTCAGCATCCACCCCTGGAGTGACAAAGCTGGAGGCCTGGAAAGTTATCCAGGTAAAAGCAACAAGCAGCTGCCTGATTGACAACCACCACTCGAGCTCAGAGACTGGTACCAGGTGCTGTCTCATTCAGAGTCTGAGCCAGAGTACCCCATTGAGGAGAGCTCATGCTACCTCGTGCTCGGTCTTCACAGTGCCAGTGCCACGGGGGTCCAGACAGCCGCCAGCATCACAGGACTGTGTGACCCATAGCCCCGCACAGCCTGGCTGCTCTGCAAGCCAGCCAGAACACCCCATGGACACAAACACACAGAGAAACCTGCTCATCAGGGACTCAATAATCAGGGATGTGAGTAACAAATCTTTTAGAAAATTCTGCTACCAGAGATCCTACATAACTACCAGCATGCCGAAAGGATTGTAGTGCATTTGGGCACAAATTACATCCCTAAAGAACAGTCTAAGGCTCTAAAAAGGGACTTACCTACTGGAGCTCCTTACATCTCCCTCAGTACAGGTGCACATATCAGGGTCATTGCCCACAGTCGTCCGAGGGATCAGCCGTTTTAACAGGCTACTGGGACTGCACACCTGCCTCACGTCTGCATGTGTGACTCACAAAGTACATTTCACTGACAACTGTAATCTGTTCTGGCAATACAGGTGTCTGTTTATACATGACGGGTTGCACCTCAACTTGTCAAGGGCATAACGGCTTATATCAAATCTGCTGTACAACATCTCACATCCACCCAGGAATCTTATCAGAGACAGTGTCATTCAGCAAAAAAACCACATTCACCTGCTAAAGACATGCTTCGCGTACAGTATGCAGCAGTATGCTTGGGGGAATGGGTGAGGACCTGTCCCATAAGATTAAGATTTACACCCATCCCCGTCATGCAGTGAAGTCGAGATGTGTAGGAATCCATGCCACTACCCAAAAATCAGATTGATTAACCCAACACCAGACATCTCGTCTGAGCTTCTTACAGCTGATTAATGCATTGGGTTTGCACCTCTCTTCGGTGATGAAACTGGGGCTCTAAGAGAAAACATAGGGCATACTTACCCCCAAAACCTGGACATCAATCCACCACACTGTACTCTTCAAAGTAATCTGTCTGTGTTCTCTCCTTTCAACCTTAATTCAATGGAAGTCCAAAACATGGCCCCTTCAGACTCAATGTCCCCTACAGTACCTCCCTAGGGATGCAAAAGAAGTTCAGCCAGAGGTGTGAGTTGAAGATCTAGGTGTTTGGGTCTTCCAGGTCTATCTGGCATTCTCCCTCGCCATCTGATCCATCACCACCAGGTGATCAGTTGACAGTTCAGCTTGTCTTTTCACCTGAGTGTCCCAAACATGCCTATGCAGTTCAGATATGACTGAAAAATTAATCGTCAGACTCTGTCCAAGGGTGACGCCAGGTTCACTTATGAATGCCCTTATGTTCAAACATGTTATGAACAAACTGTGCACAAAAGTCCAATGACAAAGCATTAGTTGGGCTCCTTTCCCAACTGAGACGTTACATTCCATGTTCCTAGAGCCAGATTAGATAGCAGATGATCAGTCTATCAAGACTCCTGCCTTTAACTGCCACCTGATCTACATTGTACCTGACCCCTACGGCTCCCCCTGCAGGTGGTGGGCCCACAGGAGGGCAGACCTATGTTCTTTCCTTAGGCAATGCCAAAGAAAAGATTTACCAGTCGATTTACGTTCTCTCTCTCATCTATGATCACGAACTGTGGATAGGAAATGAAAGAATGAAATTGTGGATGAAATTTCTTCCCTGCTAGATATTCCACGGTCAACTGTAAATGGTTTTATTGCAAAGTTGAGGCATTTAGGAAAAATAGAAACTGAACTGCAAAGTGGCAGATCACGTAAAGTAACAGAGCAGGGTTGCTGAGGTGCATAGTGAGTAACAGTAGCCAAAGCTGTGTTGATTCATAACTGGGGAGTTCCAAACTTCCTCTGTCATTAAACCCTGCAGGAAAACGCAATGGGGCATGGAATGGGTTTCCATGGCCAAACAGCGGCATGCAAGCCTCACATCATGAAGTGCAATGCTAAGTGTCACATGGAGTGGTGTAAAGCACACTGCCACTGGACTCTGGAAGCTTGTTCTGTGGAATGATGAATCACGCTTCTCTGCCTGGCAGTCTGTTGGACGAGTCTGGATTTTGTGGATGCCAGAAGAATGTTACCTGCATTGTGCTAACTGTAAAGTATAGTGGAGAGGATGTAACCCCATGGTATGGGGTTGTTTTTAGGGCTTGGGCTAGGCCCCTCAGTTACAGTGAAGGGAACTTTAATGCTTCAGCATACCAAAACATTTTGGCAATTCTATGCTTCCAGCTTTTTTTTGAACAATTTGGGGCAGGCCCCTTTGTGTTCCATCATGACTGTGTCCAAGTGCACAAAGCAAGGTCCATAAAGACATGGTTGGGTGTGTTTTGTGTGGAAGAACTTGATTGGCCCACACAGAGCCCTGACTGCAACCCCATCAAACACCTTTGGGATGAACTGAAATGGAGACTGCGCGCCAGGCCTTCACATCCATCATAAGTGCCTGATGTCACAAATGCTCTTCTGGATGAAGGGTCAGAAATTCACATAGATACTCTCCAAAATCTTGTGGAAAGCCTTCCCAGAAGAGTGTCAGCTCCATACCAACTCCATCTTGATGTCTAGAAATTTATAGCCTAAGAATATTAGCACTAGGTAGGATTTAAGTGACATCTGCCTTGTCAACATGCATAGTAACAAATTAGGTAGGCTAAACGATTGGTTGATTTAAAAATTCCTCAATTACAATTAGTAAAAAAATAAATTTAAAGGAAGTAGTGTGTTGTAGCAATTGTAAGCCACAGTGCATGTGCTTGAACTCCTGAAGAAGAGGGACAGAGACACTCATGTCTAGATGTACTTCAACTAACCCACACTGAATGCATCGCATGTTTCTGGATGGATCGTGACATGCTCCAATTTGAATTCCAATTCATCCCGTCTTTTCATACACATACATACACTACCTACAATAGGTTAGGGGTCCCCAACAGAACTACCCGCCTGGGATATTTGCCTAACCATTCTTCACTTGGGGTAGATATGTGGGTTTTTAGTGGCAGTGACTTCATTTGGAATAAATCATCTCAGCCTATGTTGTAGTGTATACACTTGTTTGGATTGTGCAATTAATCGCATTATTATTTTATCAGCAATGCATTCTAAACATTCAGTACATGGTGCTAATAATATTAACATTTACACCATATCTATTGGGTATGCATATTTGCTTGTTTACAGAATTGTTCTGATTGAAGGAGAAAATAAGCTGAAGTACAGTATGTGGATTCATTCATAAACACAATATGGGTTACTGTCACAAACTCATTACTCATTTTTAAAATTTGTTTAAAAGACTCACATTATCTTATCTAAAACAGCATTATGCCTGGTGGGTAGTTAATCAGTTGTTGAGTAAAACAATTACAATGCAAAACAAATGAAGAAATTAGTGTACATCATATTATACTCATTGTCTATTGAGGGTTACTTGCAATAATGTTGAAGGATTAAATAAAATTGTATCAAGTTTTGTGTTATACGATCTTAAAACTAACAGAAGTGCTTATTTGGGGAAAGTGGTTGAGGGATCATTAAATCAGAGGTATAACATACTCAATTTTAATATACTTAATACATCAAGGTAATGTCAATTGCTCTGCACAAAATCGAAACATTTCACTGTAACATTTCATTTTTTGTCATTTTCAAAATAAAAGTGTTTCTACAGATTTCATTGTAAATGAAATAGTTCATGTTCCATGTTTTGCCTGTTGCCAAAATCATTGAGGATGTAACCCGCTTCTCTTACTAGATGAACTTTTATACTTCTTGCACAGCCACACGTTCTTTTTCGGGTTAAGTTTGGTGGGTGTGTCCTTGTTGATGAGGGGAGAATACACTTAACTCAGAAACGCTTTTTGATTTAAGGACCTGATAGAAGAATAAACCCCTAAGAATTTGGGATGGGGTATGCATAGTTGTGCAACCAGAGCGTTGTAGATTCTTTTTAAATTTTTATCTATTTATTTGTTTGTTTGTTTGTAACTAACTGTCATGTCTTGTGGGACGAAAGACTCAAAAGCAGGTGTTTGTCAAAACAAGAAGGGATTTTATTTAATGAAACAGGAGCAGGGAAACAAAGCAATACCAAAGGGTATCAAAATGAGGAGGTTAGTGCGGGGTAGGGCACAGGCAGACAGGAGGAGGGGTGTTAATGATTGGACTGGGTGTCTTGTGCACCAGGACAATGGACTCGGGAGCAGGAGTTGGAGAAAAAAAGAGGCTTTATTTGGGTCCAAAGCACAAAACAGAAACACCAGCTGGATCACGGGGAATCAAAAGAGGGAGGAGAGTAAACTATGGAATGAACAGGCAACAAAGCATGACTGATATTAATCATGGAACTGGGGATCATGAGACTGCTCCTTTGTAGATTCAGTATTTCCCAAACAAGAAACAGTTGGGAGTGATTAACAAGAAGGCAAAAATGAGAAGTAAAACTAAGGAGCACCAGCTGTGGCTTGTTAGGGCAACGCCAGGGAGGAGACTGGAGGGTCACACAGGGCAGGACATGACACTGGGGATGATGAGACAAAGAGATGCTTATATACATAGACTAACAAGCAATAGGTGTGGCTCATCAGGGCCACATTAAGGAGGAGACAGGAGGGTCGGGTGGACATGATGGGCAGGGCGTAATACTAACTAATTTTTGGGGTTTTTTTTCTTGAATTTTGTTGGCTGGAAGGCTACATTAAAGATGAAAATGTCTTCATTTATGTCAGAAAAACCTGATCTCTGATTTACAGAGGCTTTTTATGTACGCTACACTAAAAGGAAACCCTTCTACTCATTTTGTCTTTGTCGGTGCTGTGAAGTGCATCAGCGAGTGAGCTCTTTTGGGTTTGCACTGTATTGAGACTGGTCATTTTCTTCCATAAGTAAGTTTTTATGAGAAGCCCTTATCCTAATGAGATTGTGCTTTGCACATTAAGTAGCATCATGATTAACAGAGGCATCCAGGGAGGTGCAGTAAATTGTAGTCAGAGACGAAAGGATTGAGGAAACCAGGTTTGGGAAATTAATGCCAAATATTAACTCAGTGTCAGGGGAAAGGCTTATAATACATTTGCAGAAAGGTGGTAAACTTCCCCATTTTTAAAATTTGAAATCAAACTCTTTCTGAATCATTTATAGATATCACCAAAGCAAATATTTGTAAATCATTTGAAATATATTTATTGTTTATGATGTTGTATATTAATTTTAGGGGCAGTGCAGTGGTCAACTCTATTGCCTCATACCTCTATCTACACAGGTTGAAGTCTCCACCATGGCTCCATGTCTGTGGAATTTGCATGTGCCATCCTGGGGTTATCTCTGGGTACTCCAGGTGCCCCTCAACAGGCCAAACACCAGCTATGATGATATGGAGTTACAAACAACAAACACTCTTTATGTGTCATCTGCACAAGTACATATACATTGGAATGCTTTTCTTTGCTGATCCCATCTTGCTCTCCATGGCTTGGGGGGTGGGGGGGGGGGTCACAGTGCAGGGTTAGCTAACATGCAGCACTCCTGGAGCAAGGGGTTAAGGGCCTTATTGAAGGGCCCACGGATATGTAACTCTTCTGCCAAGGCTGGAGCTTGAAATGGTGATCTTCTGATTACAGGCATAAGCACTCAGCCCACTGAGCCGCTCAGCTCCCCCCACCAAGTGGTCTGTGTTCCCTGCAATGGGTTGGTGCCCCATGCTGGGTTATTCCCTGTATCTGGGAGAGGCTCCTGCAACCCTGCATAAGACATCCGGGTATTGAAAATAGATGGAGATTTATTTTAACTATTTAATAGTACATTTTGTCAGTTTAAAAGTAGGATGAAGTTATTTATTTGGATATCACTTTCTGTCTATAATTAAGTAATCAGTGACCCACTCCTGGGATTCAAATCTGTTTCAGTAGATAGAAAGACATTCCTGATATGTTTAAATCATTTAGGGTATCTGAAAATGGCATCCTGTCCATTTGAAGAATGATTTGAAGGTTAAAGATAAGTTAAATATATTAGTTTAAATGAAAGGTTTCAAAATATTTCCATAATAAAGTACTAAAAAAGATTGACATCTTTTAATATCCTAATTTTTCTCAAAATTTAATACTATAAAGATCCATAGATGTTTAAAGAGGTCTGTTAATCATATAAAAGTAATAAAGTGGTGTATCTAAATAGCCATCTGATGTGCTGCATGTTGTAATGATTTCACTGACTTCATTGTCCTGTCCTTGCAGTTGGATGGGGGCACACCACAACAAAGCCAAGGCTTGAATGAAATGATGAGCTAGAGATGGTGGATGGAGTCCGCCCTCTTCAAAACTAAATACAGCGGAATGTTATGACGTTTGTCCAATATTTGAATGAGATGATTCTAAATAAAGACCATCTGAATTATATGGCAAATGCTAATAGCCACTTAGTTCCTGTTTGCCTGTAGTTGAGATTGGGTGCACGTTCACCATACATAGGACATAAAGCTGAAGGGGAGGCAGGGGCAAACTTGAGGAAATTACCGTCTTCCGTAGCACTGGATTATTATTCTTTATAGTGTCTTGCCTCTTCTGCCCTTCATCTGTAGCCAAGAGATAAGACTCGACACATGCTGTGCATTTGGTGGCATCCAAGTCCTTCACATTGATGAAGGGTAGCTTTGGGCCTGGCTGGGTTTTCCTTTCCACCCTTGCTGTTTTGCCCCTGCAATCACTTCCCCATTTACATAGATACTTTTTTGACAGCAGCTGTGTTTGCTTAAAGCTTGACTTTAAAATCCTAAATAAAATCCCTATGGCTCCCCAAACAGCTAGTTCCATTGCCAGAGATCTAACTGCTGTTGGGGAACAGTTTTTTCTGATAATATTTTGCTCTGCCAGATCCTATGCATGTGTTAAATCTGACTTTAATCAGCGTGTTTTCTCATAAATATGCATAGTGAGATATGAGATATACTCAGGTGGACCAGGAGAGTAAGCCTACTCGTAGCTATACCCAGCTAACATGGTGATAAGCTACCCATGTTGTCTGATGGTCTGGCTTTTTGTTCTGGGATATACACGGGATGAAAGATGTTCAAAGGGTGTATTTATGCAAATATAGTAATAAGCTTAATATGTTTAATATGCACTGAGTGATAAATAAGTACATTTATTTAAAAAAATCAAGCCTATGGGCTTTAAGACTGAAATCTTTTCAGTCTGCTTTTTAAATTTGTTCTGGTAACACTGGCAAGATTTATAAAACACACACACACACACAGGTTTGTAATTATATCTTTGTGGGGACTCTCCATTCATTTCTATGGAAAAAAACTCTAATCCCAACATGATAACCTTAATCCCTACCCAGCCCTAACCTTAACCATAAGTAACTAAACAAAATACGAGACTTTCGCCATTTTTAGACTTTTGATTGCATTCACAGGTCTTTGTGGGGAGCAGTAAAATGGTCCCCACAATGTCACACACACTGTTGGTCCTATTTGCTGTGCACAGTCCTATTTTATTCCCCCCTTCCCCCAAAAAAAGACCCCTCCATGGAATGAATTACCTCCAGGATCTAAACATTTGTACTAGGAAATATATTGTACTTTCTCTAATTTTTATTTTAATTTGCCCATAAATATTTACCCTCCATATCAAACGGCAGTCTTAATGAAATGTCCAGTTTGTAATATAATGATTAATAAACCGCCATAGACCAATTAAGTAAAACAGCAAATACTTGGGTAACAATTTTTGAGCACCTGATTTGCATATCTTATTTATATTATATATTGTTGAACATAAAGTTTAAATGGCACAATAAAGTTGAAGATTAATGAAAAGAGAAGCCTTTCATTTTGGCGTCACTGAAAACAGCACCATAAGGTAGCAGAATTATCGTTCATGAAGTTACATTAATAATACTATAACTTTGATAGCTAACTACTCTGGGCTGTAGGGTGATGTGGAGAGGTGTGTTTTTGTCAAAGAAATTTGAAATGCACAGGGTAGGGTTAGGGTGTGTCTGATTAACAGGCTGACATGTCTGCCGAAAGGAATATAAAATCAGGAGGTACCTGTAGCAGCACTAGGCCTGGCTTAGGACAGGTCTCAGGGCCATTTCAGGTGCTGACCATTTCAGGTTGCTTGTCTTTGCGTCACGGGTCAGCTCCTGGTGACAGCTGACTTCATATGGAGTAATTGAACTGAGATGGGAGAAAGAGGAGGGTTTGCATAGCAGTCTGCTGTCAAGTGCTGTTTTAATGAAGATGAGATCAGGCCCATGTGGCTGTGTGGGCTCCTCCAGGACGCTGCGCGGTTCAGAGCAACATAGGATAGAGCAGATCAGCGCAGGGAAGAAGCCAGCACTGTTCAAGGGTCCAGAGGCAAGGAATTCTGTTTTTTTTTTTGAGCTGGTTTATTAACTCCAGGCAAATCTTTCCAAGATCAAAACCATTTAGGCTGAAGCAATTGAATTAAGTATTTTGATTGATTTGGCGATCTATTGTTATACCACTAAATAGGTTACAAATGGCTTTTGTGTCTTGAAAATTGGAGTCTTTGTACCTCTCTAATTATTGGCTATTTGCTTCTAGCTTTCATCAGTCTGTTTTATTTGCAGTAGTACCGGTATATCTGTTTGTTGTGAAGAAAATAAAATCTTGCTGTATAATATTTTTCTGTTGCATCAGGATTTAGCAGTACATCAATAGAAAGATATCTGCCCAGAGTCTTTGCCAATACACATGTCACAACATTCAATATTGGCAAGAATAATGCAGAACAATGCTGACATCTGCAAGACACTTACAGCATGGTTTTCCACTACCCTCTAAGGCAGGGGTGGTGAACCTGATCCATGGAGAGCCACTGAGGGTTCGGCTTTTTGGCATGACCTCTCAATCAGCCAATCACAGTGGGTCCCCAGGACTGGAGTAGAGAACCACTGCTTTATTATTGGCTGATTGAGAGGTCATCCCAAAAATTTACACCCACAGTGGCTCTGCATGGATCAGGTTTGCCACCGCTAAAGTCCAGAATCCTGTCTAATATAAGGATGGGGGGGTAGACTTTTGCATTGGTACAGTCTCCACTACACTTTGAGAAGAATGAGGCCTATATATGCTTTTCTGGATGCGCACCCTGGAATAAACTATACGCTACATCTCAACCTACTCAGCTGTGTGAGAATCTGGGTGGGGAAATAGTTAACCATTTCAAAATGTAAAGCAGCAACCTGGTTTATGTGGGTCTAAAAATTGTACAGTATGCACTATTTTTCCTGTAGAAGTAAAATGTTGTTAAATGATGATTTTGATCAGTAAAGAATGAGTAGAGAACAAAAACCTAAAATACTTGTATCCATCTGCTGTGGTTAACAAGTTCATCATCATGGTACTAAATGGACAATTTGTGTTTACTAGAGTTGCACGTACAAAACTAACACCTACAGTAACTGGAAGTCAGGTTGAGCACCTTGCAAAAAACATACGCTGGAACCTGCAACTTTTTAGCCACAAGTTCAATTCCTCAGTGACCAGAGCACTCACTGGCTAGTGTATATCCTCATGTTTGATAGGACTTTCATGTAGAAATCATGGCAACTATTAAGCTTCAAAGCTTGCCTGACCCACTTACAGAAACCTCTGGGTTCAGTTGTGGATTGACGAGCCTGCTGTGTATCTAATCTACTTTGATTAAGGAGTCTGTGACACAGCTTGTCCAGGGCAACACAGCTTCAGAAGCCAAAATCATTATAGAGACTGATGTTATAATATACTTAAAAAGGTAGACACCTAAAAGCCTCTTATCTATTGTTACTGTTTCACTTGCAAGCAGCACTCTGTGAGGCACTTAAAAGGAATTATTTTTCCGGTAATTATTATATCTTTTAATATTGAACATTCATATTAATAAACAGGGCTTTCAAAGTGTCAAAGAGAATTAAATAATGTGGAAGTAGCATATAAGGCAGCAGAACACTTGTCTTTGAAGTTGGATGAAGTACTATGTAAAAAACAATTTATTGCATATATATGTGTGTGTGTGTGTGTGTGTGTGTGTGTGTGTGAGAATCTAAAAATAGCCTGTATCTCTGTATGAGTATCTGCATTTGTTTACAAATCACTGATAGTTTCAGTTCACATCTTGAGTAGTTTCAAGTCATGTACTCATATTATTTTCCCTTTGCAGCTTTCATCAGACCCACTTTCATATGTGATGGTTTGGTGTACCTCTAAAATAAACGAATAAATAAATAAAAATAGATAGATAGATAGATTAGATAGATAGATAGATAGATAGATAGATGATGGTGATAATAATAATAATAATTTATCAGATTCTGCCATACGGTTATTTTTTATATTATCCATAAACCATCTAGTCACTTATTCAGGTCAAGATCCTGAGCCCATCCCAGGCTGCCCCCTGGAAGAGATGCCAGTCCATCACAGAGCTCATACACGCACACTGGCTCATGCACACACACTGGCTCATACACGCACACTGGCTCATACACGCACACTGGCTCATACACGCACACTGGCTCATACACGCACCCAGCCATACACAACGGGGAATGTAAGCAAACACACATACACACACACACACACACGTGCACGCGCACACACGCACAGACACAGACACACATTTATATTCATATCTTCGTGGGGACCGTCCATTCATTTCTATGGGACAACCCCTAATCGCAACAATGACAACCGTAACCCCTACCCAGCTCAAACCTTAACCATAGGTAATTAAACGAAATACAAGACTTTTGACATTTTTAGGTTTTTTGATTTACACACAATTTTTTATAATGTTGAGTTTGCCCTTGCGGGGACCAGAAAAAATGTTCACCACAATGTCAGAATAATAGGTTTTTATCACATTTGGGGGGACATTTGGTCCCCCCAATGTAATAAATTTATAAACCTCCCCCCCCGCCCCATACACACACAGCAGTGACAGGATTAAAAAACTCTAAAGGCGTGAAGCTAACAATGCCAACCACAGAGCCGTCATGTCACCCTAGATTATGATACAGTATGTTATGTGTTTTGTTCATTATACTTATTATACTGGCTGGAATGTGTGATGCATAATAGATTTGTCTGAATCAATTTCATGTTTATTATTTGGTAAGATGAGGGGAATATGAGTCTGCCTTTTCTGGCAAACCCAGCCAGACTTTGCCATGCCTTTCCTGTTACAGTGGGATATGCTTTTCTGTGCATTCATGCATATTGGATTACATGGTTAAGCTGAGTCCTGCATAAGTCCATGTGCAGTGCATGCAGACAGACTGGTGATTAGCTGGTTTTGTGCTGTGTATGTAGGGAACAGGGATGCCAACTGAATAAACCTGAGGGGGAAAAACAAAAAGACTTCAGTGTTTGTAGAGAGGTTTAATCAAACCATTCAAAGAAATTTAGCAGAGGACACATTCTTGATATTAATTAACCCTACAGAACTGTCAGGCCATTTTGATTGCAGACAAATTATTAAAGAAATGATTATTTCTATGTATAAGTGAGCATTATAGTTGTGTAGTTGGTTTTATGACTAGTAATGATGATTTATAGCTAGAAAATCCTTTCCATTACCATTTACTCTCATTCTGTTGCGATCCCTGTAATTTAAAAACTATCCATAGGAATTGTATGTCATTGTAATTATAACAAACTGAACTGAAAATGCCATTAGGAGACTGAAGCACAGTGAGTTTAATGTGTCTTGGTAAGTATGGTTTTTTTTTTTTTGTTTTGCAAAAGTCTGATATGAACCCAAGATGATTGTATTATCCATGGGCTAGATTACAGCTGGTGCCAGGTCTCACAGTGTTTAAATATTGTAGATGCATCGTTATTCTCTTTTATACCATGCATTCCTAGTTGCTTTCTGTAATTCA
Organism: Hyperopisus bebe; assembly: GCA_026777045.1. NCBI lineage: Eukaryota > Metazoa > Chordata > Actinopteri > Osteoglossiformes > Mormyridae > Hyperopisus > Hyperopisus bebe. The sequence continues at coordinate 23,150,469 of JAODJW010000007.1, read as the reverse complement.
TTAAGTAAAACCTTTTGGAACACTGATATATTGTAATATTTATATTTTATAACTTAAATTCTCTGGAACACTCTATATTTGTTTCTTTGCTTGTCAAGTCTCAAAAGAAATACGCATTATGCTTAGATTAAGCACTTCAGCAGAGCTAAAGAATGACACAATGTGCTTTGTTTCTGCTGGACAGTCAGTTCAAGGAATGCTGGGTGTTTGACAGCTACTGAACATTATGCTGTTTGCATAGCTGTCTCTTTGTAATATCCTCTTGTGTAAACTGTGAGTGGTTCAGATCATCTTACACCCTTGTCAATCAACAATTTTATTCAAAGAAAGTTTCTCTTATTCTCACCAAGAACTCTGCCCTCAACAGCCTATAAAAATGCATGAATGGCTTGTGGGCTTTTGAACGTGATTCCTGGATATCCCAGTGGACCCCGCATCCCAAGATTAGTTTCCATATTTTGGCAGTTCAGTGAGACATCTGAAATGTATGGGTGGACATTTACTTATTATTAGTCTCAGGAATTGTACTTTGTTACTTTTTGTTGCATGATAAACGAAAAAAAATGGGACAAAGGTTGAAGGGTCAGTACAATGAGAGTGTGGACACAAGCCACTGCCCACCAGCCACGATAACCTGCATTCAGCTGGACAGCAGGACCATGGAAAGTGGACGCTGCAGACATACAGAATCAGTTAAACCCACCTGGTACTTCTTTGGACCACTTATCAGAAGACGTGCCAGAACACACTCCCTGGCTGCATTTAAGGGAGCTTGATATTTTCTAGTTAAAAAGAGACAACAGCGGGGTGGTGCTGATTAGCAGCGCTGATCATCGTTGTTTTTAGTCTCTGTGGAAAACGACTGATCGGTGAACTGATTTAATTGTGATTTAAAAATATGTCTCAGGGTATCTAAAGCAGTGATTCACAAACTTTAAACACTGTGTACCACCTCAGAAAGTATTACGCTCACAGAGAAGTTGTTGGGGGCCATGGCAACGTAGGCTAGAAGGCTGAAATAAAACCCAAATCTATTACAAGTCTTTCTGTTATCTTGCTTTGTGTGTATCTTAAGCCTACTTTACCAACAAATGCTTTAATTGGCAGTGAATCATTGTCAGATGTTGACACCGGGTTACTAGCCTGATATTGGTGATTGCTGATAATACCACCATGTCGCACAGGCCTAGTGCTAGTCCAACATGGCGACCAGCACTACAATAGCCTCCAACTGTGACCAAGTTACTTACAAACAACCTATTTTGTGAAGAAATAGGATACATCCACTTATCCTCTTGTGACTCAGTTTTCATTATTGTGATGAACTGTAACTTAAAATGCTGTATTCAAAATTTTCTTGCTTTAATAGGATAGGTTGGTTTTTCTAAGGTCAATATACATATATGAACGCATAGTACTTTTAACTTTTAATACTTAAATGCTTTTAAAACCAGGTACTTAATTTCTACTTATACTAGAGCATACTTCATTGGAGGACTTCTACTTTTGCTTGAGTAACATTTTGGTGTGGTATCAGGACTTTTACTTAAATAAGAAAATTGAGTACTTTTTCCACTGGTTACTTCGTTAAGTCTTGGGTCTAACTAACAAAAACTGGTGATAATTCAGGGATGTCTGTTTTTGCCTTTCGTCACTACCCTGGAGTTTTCAGCCCCCCAAAAGAGAGATTTTTGCAAACACTCTGAACACTTATTTTAGCATTGGAGTGTGGATGAGTGAAAACAGACTTGAAAACCCAAACTCTACAAGCACTTTAAATGGTCCCTAATCATTAAATGGCCCATCCCTAATTTGATCCCACTAGTTACACCTTCTCATTGTCTGACTGGCCTCCTGGTCTAGTACACAAAAGCAAAAAATGTTCCAACATGACAGATACAGACGTACTGCATTCAATGGTATTTTCTCTGTTGCTGATCTGCATGCAGCTAAATAGCATGTTACACAGTGTGACTGCTGCATATTTGTGCAAAAGAAAGTAATTTACTGGTCATTGTGTTGAAGCACACATGCATAATGTAGGCTAATAGCTACATCGTTCACATTTTCGCTCCTTGGAATGTATATGGAAATAATATTTTAACAATGTAAAAACGTCTTTGTGGATAGACGTTTACTCATTTGCACTGAAATCATTGGCTAAAAGTTTTTTTCCCCTGAGTCAGTTGGTTTGATGTGAACCAAATTCTCCCTGCAAATATATTCATGTTTTTAAAAGAACACTGTTTTGAATTTTGGATGGGATGTGTCGGGATGTGTCCATTTGGCCACATGACAATTCTACATTTGATTGTGCTGATTTGTTTTGCTGTGAAGCTGAGCTTCTCTACCCCAACAAGCAAAGTTCAAAACAAGCAACACTAAACTATAGTTGGATAAACTCAATTAAAACAGTGTCATTGGACTCAAAGCAAAATGCCCCTTTGACCACTGAGAAATCCCAAAAAGAGCGTAACTAATGAAAAGACTGATATGACGATAACTGTGCCTGCCAGAGGTTCATAGCTGCTGCTTTATCAACCAGGGAGAATCTGCAGGAAACCACACATACCTGGAAGATGCAGGAGACAGAATCATGTATGGATCATTGGTATTTCAGAAGATGCTAAACAACAGGATATTAACGGTTTTCTTCTCACCATATTCACCTAAAGTTTGGGGCTGAACATGGACTAAGACTTTGAGACAGAGTAGGCCCATTAAGGTGGCCCGGTGCACTAAGATGGAAGGTACCAATACATTTTTGTTTGTCTCCTCCAATTCAGCTGCATACCAACAGTACTACAAGCCGCCCGGGGAAGGCGATATGCCGAATGGCAGGGCTGGAGAATTTTCTTCTTCCAGGATCTCTCTTACGAGGTACTTCAAAGACATAAAAACTTTGATCTGATCAAGCAATAGTTTCAGAATAAGGGTCTGAGGAACTTCATGGTTTAATCAGCAACTCTCAGAGTGACTGTGAACAATGAATGAATATCATCACCTAACTGGGAGGTGCTACATTATTATTACCGTTCTGGAATGGTTCTACAGTATGTGTAAATGGACGGCCGGTATGATTATTCTGTTTGATTGTGCTTGTGATATAAAATATATATGAAGTTGCGTTCACCAGCAGGTTATTCGAGTATGTAATGCAATGATTCTAATGACATTTGGTTTAGATAAAACAATCTAAGTTGTCTAGTGTTATTTTGTTTTACAGGCAAGTGGGAAAAGGGGTGGAGATGTTGGACTGAACCCTTTATTTGAATAATTACATTTTTTTGCTATCATGGTACAAAGTTATACTATAGTTGGGCATGGTTATCTGTGGGTCAGTGTGAGGAGACAAATTTAAAAAACAGAAAGGGGACTTTTGGAATAACAGCATTGCCAAGTTCTCCATGATACATTTAGCCGACTGGCTACTACAGGTTTGGTGATCAGGGAGGCTCGTAATGAAACATCAATATAAATTTTATTATGCAATATTCAGAAAATCATCTCATGCTGTACAGTTTTAGAATCACTGACCTGTACCTGGGAAATTTGCACAGAGATCCACGGAGTAAGTTTAGATGGCAGATAGCTATGTTCAGAAGATGGCCGCTGCTGACTCCATTTTTGCCTTCGGCTGCCCTCTGTCATTGCAATTTCAAATTTCTTATTTTGAGGTCTTGTCAGGTATACATTTTCAGGTGACTTTTCATCCATATGTTGCTTTTGTGAAGTGGTAATAAGATCCATCAAAGATCAAATAGAGCAAATAATAACAAATACATTGATCCTGTTCACAAGTATAAACCTTCAATCACCTCATTGTTCACATTATTGTCACTAAGCTCCGTTACTTCAGTTTTGGTGCAAGTTTGTCAAAATTTGAAAAGGTTCAGATCTTCACCATTACAGTGTGCCTACAAAGGTTGAAAAAAAAAACTATAAAAATAATTTTTAAGTTGCTTGTATTCCCTGGGAATGCTGAATTTTCATGGGCTATACATGGGTGCAGATGTACTCAAGTGCGTGCTATTTGCGCTAAAATATAGTAGTTTTCAAATAACGTTAAGACAAGCCTATTCCTCTTACTCAAATCTGGAAAAAATGAATTTAGCTGATTCTTTATTTTACAATAAGAGCCTGTGAAGTAAGATGTTACCTATATTGACATCCATCTAATAACTGCCATCTCTGTCGGGCCATTTTTGGACTGAGGAAGGAAACTGTGGTGACACTGGGAGAACATGCAATCTCCTCACACACACACATACCCACACACAGAGAGTACTGGGGGATTTGAAGCTGAATCTTGGGGGTGTGAGACCACAGTGCTACCCACTGAGCTACCATATCAGCACCCTGCCTTTCCTGTTAAACTTCACAGGTTACCTGCTCACACTGTGCCAGTAAGGAGTTGGCAGTCAGAATGACACGGCACTGAGAGTCAGAGAGATGAGGTTTTATGCATTATCCTGCTTAAAACCCTGACAAACAGAAAGATAGTGTATGGGAGCTGGGGGTGACGAGGAGGTCATGCATATTGGTGTCACCTACTTCAAGCCCCGCCCCCCCCCCCCCACGGGGATCCCATTCAGACTTTCTCAGCCTGTAAACATGATGACAAAGGTAGCTGAGTGATGGCCTCGCAAATCTGTCACAAAGGCACCCCATTACGGTGAGAAATACGGAAATTAAACTGCCATAATGGGGCATTTCCCTGGAACAGAGTCCTTCCAGAATGACTCAATTCCTTGTCTGCTGAAGAACAATGGGGTCCTTACTAGGGCTGTGTCATTGAAAGGATGAAACAGCAATCTTATATTACTGTATGATGGCTACTGTTAGGTATGTGCTCGACTATGTGATCGGCCATGTGATCAACCTGAACTGCAATGGTCTTTAGATGCAGTGGTGTTTACACCGTCTGTTTAATAAAACTTATATATAATCACAGTCAAACCCACTCTCTGGATGTGCTTTCTTTTATTTGATGTTTATCGAGTGATACAAACTGATGGAAAACAACAGTACAAATGATCATATGACTTTCACAATTCAGAAGATCACATGATATTTTTTCTGTTTGGATGTCAAAAGCGCTAGATTCAGATAGAAGACATGTTCCACACCTTGTTTTAACTTAATACTGATAATTAGACATGGGAGAAGAAAATTAATAAAGACCTGTTATTTTAAATATAAGAATTAACAGTTTCAATATATGTATTGAAGTTTTATTGGATCTAAATCTTTCTGGGAAACAGAACAGTACAAAACATACAGCAGCATAGCTGATCTTGGCAAAATCCAAAAGCCATGTTTTAGAGGAAGAGACATACAAGATCTGACAACTTTCTGAATTAATACGGTATTGTTTATATATCTGAAACTTTGATAGAGTTTGCTAATTTTGGTTGGCTTGCTATCTTTGTGGTCAATGAATTATGAGTATTGTATACTACTTTTCATTCTTTCAAGCTATTTAGATTGTTTCTGTGAGTTGGCTGTAGCAATGTAAACCATCACTGGTTTCCCCAAGGATCTCTTATTAGTTATTACAGAAATGGTTATTTTATTTATTATTTTTTGAAAATCACATGCCAAGTTGTAATAGAAAAACAGGCGTCGTGCTACACAGAATTATGGCTACCAGACAGCATTATGTTCCAGTAAGATGTGAGCCGGTGTGGTCAACATTCAGTAAATAAAAACGTTTAACAGACACCCACATGGTGTCTGTGGGTGGTATCGGCAAAAAGTGAATCTATCCATAAGCTTAGTGATCACTCAGTTGGGCCCTTAGCAAATATAACTGGTTCCTTAGAGAATGACATGCATTCACCTTGGCGGGTTGGCCTACAGTATTTTAATACTGTATAAAACTTTTAAGTCAATCATCTAAAGGAGCACAATATGCTAGCTATCATTCTAAATTTATCCTTCAGTAGATGCATCTCCTTAACCAGCACAGGGTTGCAATGATCCTGAAGCCTTTTGCTGGATAGCAATGAACTGGAGAGACCCTGCATGGGATGCCAGTCCATGTAATGCAGCTATACCATCATTGATATTCTGATTTACTTACTGTACAGTATATACTGCACTATATGTATAAATACTGTGCTCACAGTAATATATGCTGCATTTAGCATATAGCATAAACATATGACCTTCATAATAGCAGATCTTTCACAGAATGATCTGATGTATAACTAACACAAAGCATTTGAAAAGTCAGGATATTTTAACCTTGTTGAGTGTCAGTTCCAATAGCAGTTAAGTACACAATGAATACCCTGAGACCTTGATTAAGATAAGAAAATGGGAAATAAGTGGAAATGGATGGATCAGATGTAAACGGGATGCAATTATAGTCATTTATATCCATGAGTGTAATAGCTGTAAGAGTGTTCACAGAAAGCAGAGTATTTGTGAGCAAACCATTCACTTTAACCTCAAAACAATCCCTGTGATGTATTCACATTATCTTCACAATGCTCAGCTATGTTAAAAATGAACTGAAACATGTTGCTGTTACCCACTGGTTAATGTGTTGGCGGGACTACAAAATCACAGATCATTAAACTTAGGGTATGTCTTGGCAGAAGAAATCTTAACAAATATCGAATTCCCTCATGAAGACTCATGATGGTGGCATGTATGATTACATCAACACAAAATGGTGCACAAACTCGGTACTTGTCTTAAGATATTGCTCTTTGCTTGTGGAGTTTGTAACTCCTAGATGTAGACCTTTTCATTTGCCATGGGAATTTCATTATTGGAATAATGGTAATGCTAAGGTAACGAACTGCAGAATAAACACCCAGACGGACTGTTTATTGTCAACAGAGATTTTAACCACACAGATCTCAAGACAGTGTTCCCTAAATTCCATCAGTATGTGGACTTTGGAACAAGAGGGGAGAATGTGCTGAATCTTGTTTACACAAACACTCCCAGAGCGCAGCGCGGGGAACTCCCCCCCCTAGCTATTCAGACCACATGTCTGTTGTACTAACTCCAGCATACAGACCACTCATCAGACACACCAAACCAGCTCGGAAGTAAGTTAAACTCTTGCCAGAAGGAGCCACCTCTGCTTTCCAGGACTGCTTTGATTGCTTTGATTTTGAGTGACCAGGTGTTGTGTCTGACCTCAGCTGATGTGAGGAAAACTCTATGCAGACTCAACCCACAGAAGGGTGCTGGACCAGACAATATCCCTGCAAGACTGCTCAGAGAATGTCCAGACCAACTAGTAGATGTTTTCACTGACATTTTAAAAAATCTCCCTAAGCCACACCATCGTTCCTAAGTGTTTCAAGACCACCACCACCATCCCTATGCCTAAGAGGTCTTCAGTGTCCAGCCTCAATGACTACCGCCCTGTTGCACTCATACCCATCATTATGAAGTCATCTGAGAGGCTCGTCATGACGCACATCAAGACCCTGCTGCTGTCGCGTATGGAACAGGGAAGCAGGCAAAGGGAGCCGTGGATGCAAATAAATGGGATTTTTACGGGGTAACACACTCCAAAACCGGACTGGGAAAACATATTTAAATGTGGACTTAAATACACTGGACTAATGACAACAACAAGAAACAGCTGGTGAACATGGGGAATCCACGGGGAAGATGAGGGGGCGTGGCACACGGGAGGATCGGATGAGCGGGGCATGACAGCTGCGTGGCACATGGGAGGATGGTATGAGCAGGGCATGACAGCTGCCCTCACTTTCACAGACAGGTTGTTCTCACTGTGTGCCCCCAAAAGCTGTGTGCTTAGTCCACTGCTGTTCACTCTGATGACTCATGACTGTACAACATTGTATAGTTTGAATCACATCATCAGGTTGGTGTGATTCAATTGTGGTGGGTCTCATCAGTTAAAAATGACAAGTCAGCATACAGGGGAAGTGCAATGACTATCAGACTGGTGCAGAGCCAACAACCTGTCTCTGAATGTAGACAAAACAAAAGAGATGGTTGTTGACTTCAGAAGAACATGAAGTGACCACTCTCCGCTGCACGTCAACGGCTCATTCATGGAGATCATTGAGAGTACCAAATTCCTCGGTGTCCATCTGGCAGAGAACCTCACCTGGTCCCTCAATACCAGCTATAGTCAAGAAAGCACAGCGCCTCTACTTTCTATGGAAGCTGAGAAACTGAGGACTCCCATATCTTTGGGGAAAACTCTAATGACAACATGACAACCTTAACCCCTACCCAGCGCTAACGTTAACCATAAGTAACCAAACAAAGTACGAGACTTTTGACATTTGGTTTTAGGTTTACTGTGCTGTTTGGCAGTCATCCTGTCCTTTTGCACTATCCTGCAGTGGTTGTACAGTTTCTGCACACTATACACTCTGCATTGCTAGGTTGTTATGTGTTAGTCTTGCACTGACCCTTTATTTGAAGGAGCAGAAATACTTAGTAGTACCTCAGCTACATAAGATAAAAGGTATGTGACAATTCACTAATGATGAAGAAACATAAGATCAGTATTTCACTGGTGTTATTATTTGTTCCTTCAGTATGTCCTTCAGTAGTTCACAAAAGTTTACAGAATTAACAGATATAGTAACAAATATAGTAACTACTTCAGATTAAACATGCATCTTAAACATCTTGAATCATTTATGAACAAACATGAGATCAGTACAGTCAGTTTGTATCTTACGTGTTTTTTTCCAAAAATATCAAAAAAAAGATGGTTAATTTGATCTGTGCATAATGTTTTTACTTTATTAAAGAATTCAGTAGTGATGTAAAGGAAAAAAAAGGTTGATGTTTAGTGTACCATAATGTGCTTTGACAGGTTTATATTGTACAGTACAGTATTTGCTTAGTACTGTACTGCACTGTGCATGTATAATGGTTTTTGTAATTTTCCCTAAATGATACACATAGAATTTACATTGTATAGGTACAGTCCTGTAATCTTGGCATGTTTTCAAGTATTTCACAGGTCGGGAATAGCTGTATATGCAAAGCAAAGAGGCAATTTTATATAAGGGTCTTGAAGGTATGCAGCTTTGGAGTATTGCAGTGGGCTGTGCATCCAGTTAACCATGTAAGATGTGGGAGCACTGTATTTCACATGTGTTTTTCATGACTTATTCCTTCGGTAATGAATATGTAAATAATATCAAAATACAGTATTATTTGTGCCCCCTCAAGTACAGTGTTACCAAAAACCATCACAGAGAAGAAAATCAATTGTATTTTGATTGGGATGAAGCAATACACCGTCTTCCTGTGCAATAAGTTGGTGTTGCCGTGGAGACAAACTTTGCGGTGCCTTTCAGGTTACATCATGATAACCCACTGCCTAAGTCCACCCTATCACAGCCCTATCAGGACAACTGTCTTAGCAAGAGGATGGATATGCCAGTGCATACACTGTATAGCAACCTAGCTGGGCTCATTCCAGCTACACTCAGGACAGAGTGCTGTTACACATGCAGTCTGGACACTCAGGCATACATAACTGAAAACTGAGAGCCAGTTAGGTTATGTTTTTGCCTGGTTTGTGCAAGCACTTAAATAAGATAGTTTAACGATGCTATACTTATTATGAAGACAGTCCCTCAAATGCTGTGGAGAACTAAAGTTACAAGGTATCTTACAGGGCATTCCAGATTTAGCTATTACCTGGATCAGCACAGGCTACATTACTACTCAGAATCCTACAGCAAATATTTTTCACATGACAAGCTACACAACAGCATATGTGCAGCTGACATATACAAACTGAACACACCGGCAAAAACAGCATTGATGATAGTGCCTGATAATGGTCACCAGTACACATTAAAACAGTTCGAGGTGAAACGTGGAAGAGCCAGCCATTTACAGTACATGTCTCCATTATCATCAAAGTAATGGTTTGGCTGAGAAATCAGTGCAGTTTACAAAGTAATTGTTGGAAAATGTGAAACCGGATCTGAAAGACTCTCATTTAACTCTTTTTGGACACTGTAGTGCTCCTGCTTACAACTTCAAATCCTCTGCACAATTGTTGATGAATCATCTTTTATACTTCACTTTTATCTACTATAAAGGAGTAATACTAAAACAAATCCTACATTAGGTCAATGAAATTGCCACTTAGGTCAAGTCCAAATGTTTTTATTGTCATCTCAGCTCTATAACACATGGGCCTTAAATGCAAATGAAAGGAAATATCAATCCTTATTGGTCATAGTGCAAAACATGAAAAATAGCATATTAATATGTAAAACATATACATATGAAGCCATCAGACTGTAAAATCTAGACATGGATATAATATGTAATTCAAAATTGAATGATCAGATGATCACATGTATTGCTGCAGTAAGAGTAAAACAGAAGCTGCTATTCAGCCAGCTGAAACCGAGGAGTCATGTGCAGACTGCAGGAGGACGGCTGTCATGAAGAAATAATCAGGCATTGCTCAGTATGAAAAACACTTAAGTTATACATGCTGATGTCAGCTGTTACTATGATGGACTATGGGGCCATCGACCTGCACACACTGCACCACACGCCTAGAGGAAATTAATACGCCAAGTGACAGCCAGATTCCAAACTTACTTTCATTTTCATCTCATAAGTCAAGAAAATACTTTAAGGTTTTGTTTCAGATTGCAAATACTGGGAATGGTAAACAGCAGGTTTATAAATGCTTGCCAATGCAATGGTCCATATTTGAAAAACTAAATTAAAACCTGAAATTGATGGCTATGAAATACCCTGTGATCAACACCCAAAGCCTGTAATTTAAATGATGAAATGCTATAAATCTTCTGTTTCAACAGTCAGCAGTTGGTTCTGCCAGTTTTTGGTTTCTTTTTTTTTTTTAAGTAGAATGGCCTGGGCAGCAAAATAAAGTTAGTACTCCAAATCAAGAATAGAATTATATTATTGTATTATTATTGTATTTTTTTGCTATGGTAATTTAGTGCTCCCTCGCAAATTAAACCATTTAACACAGGAATGCAAGTTCAAAGAAATCCTCCAGAAACAGCTTTTCAGTCCAATTGATTCGATTACTTTTGGTTAGCTTTTATGTAGCTATTTAAATAATACCCTATTCACCTACAGCAAATTATATTTTGCCATTCACACAAAACATGGAAAGTACTGTGAGAAAATGGCTACACACCGTTCAACAAGTACAGTATAACAGAGCTTTAATCCAAAATGCACTCATGCAGACTTCCCAGCTGTGTGAAGTAACTACTGCTGATTTAGAGTCAGAGACTAGTGGTGTGATTTTATTATAACAGATGCAGACCTGTGAGAATTCAGGCAGGAATGAGGGTCTGAGGGTCTCCTTATCATACATACAACTACGCTGTCTCTAGGCAACATCAAGGGGAACGGTGTACATGTACAGAGAGACAGAGAGGTAATACGCTGGGGTGTCCTAGGGCTTTGCACTTCGATCCACTTTCTTTGTCACATACTGACTGTTTCTTCATGCCATTTTCAGATGGATGGATGGATGGACTGCAGGGAAGGACAACAGAATCAAGCTCTGAGAATTCATGCAATGAAACCAATGACTATGTACCCCAAAGGGTGAATTTGATTTGGAGTAAAATGATTTAACGAAAACAGAATTAAGAATAAATCATTAAAACTGCATTTAAATGATAATCTAAGTGTTAAGTGTTAGAAAACTTTAACAGGATAATATTGTTTAATCCATAGGTCATGATTTAAAATTATTAACCAAATAGAACTGCTAATGATACATTTGCAAATCATATTTAATTTGGTTAATTTAATTTCACAACCATCACTTGTAGCCTCTTTTATTTATTTATTTATTTATTTATTTATTTATTTATATTTTAAATAGGAAGCCTGGGGTGACCAGAATGGCGAAGCTACATTTTATGTGAAAAAGTCTGACTAGAATATTTCCAATGTATTTTGAGCTGAACTGCATTGTGTAAATTATTTTAAAATGTTAAATAATTAAATTACTCAAAATTATCTCCACAGACAAGATTTTTATCAAACCCTTTTATGAGAAAAATGATATAAAATAAAATGTATTAACCAAAAAGGCAATGAGCTAAGCATAGAACATTATTTGCTTTATATTTTTATCATAGAAAATGTATATTTATTTGCATAATATATTTTTTGGCTTTAAAATTGTTGCAGTACTGTCTGTTGAACTTGCCACTTGGTAAGCCTGAAGATCCAGACTGAACTGGACATTATGGCAGAAGCTGTCTCTGTGGTGGCCTGCAGGCTGCATTGTCTTGACAACAGCTAATAATAATTTTTGCTGTGCTCTTGTTCAATCCTGGTGATAATTTTCAACATACCTTATTATATTGATTCCAGGGTGTCAGCCACCCTACCATGGTAAACACAAGAAATACATAGACATGTTCTTAGCAAATATAGGTCATGAGAGTAGAATTTCAGGTAGTGGAAGCTGGGTGTCCTAGTGGATCGATGGGACGCTCAGCGTTGGAGATTTAAATGTCATCTCTGTGCTCTGCATGTACATGGTATCCCTGTATCATGCAGGCATCCTCTTACAGTCCAAACACATGCAGTTTGGCTAATCTGTGTCACTGAATTGCCCATAGTGTCTAGGCATTCCATACAGGGTGAACCCCATCCCTGTGCTCTTTGCTGCCTTGGACACGCTTCAGGTCCCTGGTGATAAGCAACTGGAAGATGGATTGAAGCGGATTTCCCATGCCAAATCACATGTTTTGAATCCTTTAGTAAACAATAAAATCAGGTAAGTTTCCAGGGCTAATGAATGTGATGGACTTTACAATGATCACAGGCAGTACAAGTAAATACAAACAATAGACAGTCATTCTGTAAATTCATTTGGTAATGGTGGAAAAAAACAATAAACCTCAGTTTACCCAGGCTTATGAGCGCAGACTACAGCTAGAGATTAGCAAGTAGCTTGACTCATTACATCATGACCGGGGGGATGAGCGGGTGTCACGCAGTCAGACTAAGCTTATATTTCCTTGTGGGAGGGAGGAACAGACTTATAAGTCTGAAACATCCAATCAATGACATTCTGTGTGATATCATATTGTGTTTTTATATTGACCAATGCTAATTAAAACGTGCAGCAATGCTGCAATAAAAAAATAAAAATCTGATTCTTGGAGATGATGATTCTCTTTTCCTGGATGTGGATAAAGTTATATAAGTTCTCCTGTATGCATTTCAGCCTATCCTTGAAGAACCTTGTAGGCAATATAAATTACTATCTTTCCTTCTTTCAATCTTGTTATATTGCCTGGTTATTGAATGAAATCCTTCTTTCTGGAATAGCTCAGGAGCAGCAAAGCATCTGGTGATAATTTTTATGAGACCCATCTGGAGCTGAAATCAGTGTTTTTTTTTAACCACGAAATTTATTATTATGATTAGAACCATTATTATTTACAATGACACTTAAAAAAAATGTTGCTGGGTTTTAGAAGGATAGTCATCATATCATGTATATATATGGGGATTCATGGCTGGTTAAAAGAAGTCAAATCTCTTTCTCTCCCCTACACGCCCATTCAATTCTAAATGTAGATTCGGGGCATCCTGATTGGCTGAGTAGGGACCTCAGACACAATGGGAGTGCATTCGCAGCCTTGCTGGCTGTGTCCCTCGCACACCCCCGTCCTTCCATCTGCTGTTGCGCCAATGCCTCCAATCTGGACTTCACGGCTCAGTATAACTCCGTGAAAAATAAATTACACGTGATAGGCAATGGATTTTAAAATTATGCATGGCAGGAGGCTGGTTTCTGGAAGAAGCTTTTATTGTTTTGTACAATAAAAGAGAACACTCAATGTTCAAAGCCTGGGTTTAGGCCATAAAAAGGCACAAGTGGCAGATGACAGCTACTTCAATGTTGGGCTCAATTAAATCATTCATATTAAAATTTTCTCATTTAAAATTTTGAAATGTCGTCGCATGTGTAGCTCATGGGAAAAATATGACCTCAACTAAATGCGACTCATGGGGAACAGGATTTCTATTATTTTAGGTTATTTGTAAAACTAGCAATTACCCTAAATAAAGGTCATAATATGAGTAAATGAAAAGTTGCTATGATTATATCTGTAATAGTGTCTGTTTATCTAAGTCTCTGGAAAGTGAAGTGGATGATGGAAAATAAGTCTTTTTATTATGAAGCTAAAAACAAATCTATTTATAAGAATAAAGGAAACTAACCAATGGGCTGTACTACGAAGCGGGGTTACTGGCTTGTTGGATTTAAAGTACCACAGTTTAAATGGACTTTATATTCGTTCACTTACATTTTGCCCAGACTACCTTGAATCCGACAAATTACCTCGATAAGCCAGTAACCCCGCTTCGTAGTACAGGCCCCCGGTTATTAGGAGAAAATATATCTTCCATCCATTTTCCAACCCGCTTATCCTTCTGGGTCATGGGGGATCCAGAGCCCATGCCAGAAGCTACGGGCACGAGGCGGGGAACAACTCAAAACGGGGGGCCAGCCCATCACGGGGCACACTCACACACCATTCACTCACACATGTACACCTATGGGCAATTTAGTAACTCTAATTAACCTCAGCATGTCTTTGGACTGTAGGGGGAAACCGGAGTACCCAGAGGAAAGCCCACGACAACATGGGGAGAACATGCAAACTCCACAGACGTGGAACCCAGGTCCCAGAGGTGTGAGGCAACAGTGCTAACCACCACACCACCATGCCACCCCAAACCATATCTTAAGTAAGTAAAAGGATATATCACTCCCATTCTGCTGTTGGTGGAAAATGAACAAGCTCTGAAAAAGGAACTGTGTTGTGTCATGATATGTTTTAGTATGCCTAATGGCAGCTGGCAGGAGTTTTTCTAGGTTTTGTGGAATTGCAGTTTTATTTTGAGGAACTCGGCATTAAAGAGACGTTAATTGTGTGTGTGTGCGTGTGTATGTGTGTGTGTGTGCTTTCTTTGTGTATCTTTCCAAACATAACCATTTGATAAACAGCTATGACTAGCAGTACTCTAGAAGTTGTCTTGTCTCTCCCTGCTCAATAATGAACTAAATGTCCCTAGAGAGTGTTAGAATCCTACAAGCTGGCAGCGGATTTAGATGTGGTTAGCAATGCCAAAATGCTAACTGCACCTAACGTCAACGTTCAAAGACTCCATATTGTTCACACTCTTGGCTAAGCAGATACATACAAATTTTCCATTCAGGTTATACACTGACATCTAAATGGATTAATCATGTCTATTTTATATTCCTTTTTTAGAGGAAATGGTTAGAGGGTAATTCGTTGAGAAAATTGCTAGTTCACTCATCTGCAGAAGGCTCCCCTTACAGAATGTTTATTCAACTGCAGTTAAAACTGTAGCAATTTTATTTCGAGTGGAATCAGCTGCTGTTTGTGAGCATCAGACAGCAGGGGCTCAGATGCCTAGCATGCTGTAGCATGCACAGTCTATCTGCTATTTGATGCAGAATCTAGCACTTCAATGCACCTGTACAAGCTTAGACCAGCCCAGGCTTATCATGGTGAAAATTTCAGGCTCCAGTAGTTCATTTGGTGAAAGGCTCAGGGATGACTGGCTCATTTTCCATGCGTCATCTATTGCCTACAATCCCTGCATTTTTTTACACTAACACTAAGGTGTCACTCTTCACCCAGGCCACATCTGAGTATTTTTTCGTTCACCTTACCCTCCATCAGTATAAGCTCAGTCTATATGGGTAGTAGCACATAAAAGCCATGTCCTTTCCCCTATTTACAACCCTGTTGTGTAAAGTCAAAAGTAATTCCATGACTCACACTGATAGGCAGAAATATTCTTGGTTTTGACTGTTTACAAGCCCACCTTCCATGTGGATAATGGTGGTGCAATAATCCTATATGGTGCTTCATAATGTTGTCAGTTTTGGCCCATATCGTCAATGCATTTGATTTTCTAACAGTATTTACATAAAAGTCTCTCCTGATCCAGCTGTAACCCCCAGTCAAAGAATACGTATGCCCCATACTGTTAGCTGTGTACACAGCTTGCACTATTGAATTGCTGCTTCAAGATGTCAATGAAGCATTGAATACTCCATAGAAAGCCAAGAAATAAACAGTAAGCCGTTGTACAGTATATGTAAAGGACATTAGTTAGGTCAAGGATGTTCAAATGAACACACAGGAACCATCAACTATAAGCATCCCCATAGATTAAATGTTACTTCTAAGCTGGACTTTCAACAAGGCTAATAATAATGGGCTTCAGGTCTTGCAATGTTCATCATCTATGCTGGTGTATTCTATTACAAAAAGGTGACTTTTGACTCAGCAGCTGTTTTCAAAAAAAAAAATGTCCAGCATTGTCAGTTGCTGCAGTCAGGTTGCTACACTGTTGTCAATTTTAGGTCATGTCATTCATATACTTAAACAGTCACTTGATTACTCTTCTGCTTTGAGCATACAAAGTACATCAGTGGTTACATGTGATCAGGCATGTGGGGGGTGGGGATGGGGGCTGGGAGTGCCTGAGCACATGCCCATTTTGCTTGATGCTAAATCTCTTGGGGAGACCCCTCCCCCATCACGATAATTTACTGTTAGCGAAAACATATTAGTTGGCCATGTCCCTTTGTTTGACCATTTGTCCACAGTCTATCTGCTAGACTGGGGTTTATTAAACAAAACAGAAAACGCTAAGAACACTACAGCAAACCAGAAGGACCACAAGGGGTCAAAAACAAAAGGGGATAAACAAAGACTAAATTTACAAAAGGGTTAAGACAGGCAGGCTACAATCAGAATATTCAAAACTTCACTGACATCCAACTAACACAAACAATGAACCACTTAGGAGCTAAACTCAGGCAGTAAGTTAAATACAAAAACTGAACGGGGTAATAACAAGCAGGAGTGAGACAGACAATTAACCAATCGGGGAAGGTGCAGGACAACAAGCATTTAGAAAAACACACAAGGGCAGGCACAAGAACAGGTGGAACTAATTAACTCAGGGACTGGGAGGGCAAAACTAAGACACTAATAGAAACAAGGAAACAGAATCTACACTAGTGGAATTACAAACAGGTAAAAAACACAAGCATGGGCACAAAGCATGAAACTAAAGCCAAGTACAAATCACAAGACACGGGAACTAGAAAACTCATACAAATGAAACACTTGGGAACAAAATACAAGAACAGAGGATTGAAACACACAACAGAGGGGTTAACAGATAGCCACATGCTCAGCTCATTGAGCCATACAGCCAACAGGGAGCAGGGGAAGCACTACAGACTAGGACAATGGGGAAAAGGACACAGACCGGGACAACAGGAGCTGACTGTGACAGATACATCTGCACTGGGTACAGTTCTTCTTCAGGTCCATGGCTGTTTTAGGCACTCTGCACAAGAGACACCTGTTGGAGGGGCCATTTCAACCTGTATGGTAGCCTAATTTTCTTGTGCTGTAAACACCAGGGTCTTGCAATATAATTTTCTGGTTAAACCTCTGCAAATACACCAGTGGCCTTTAGGCATAGTTCACACCGTGCATGCTCCATCTGAAGACACAAGGTTGCTCTATATGAACTAATCCAAGCTCTGGTTTTCTCACTCTTGAAGTATTTATGTAACTAATAGTATTTATATAACTATTGAATGGTGAGTACAGTTCTAACTTGACATTTAGACTCATTTTAGGTTCACACAGGAAAAAAATGTGTTAGAATTGCAGAAAATCCTGTTGGCCACCTGCAGATGTGCTAATAACCTTTGTTTTTAGACTCCCTAACCTCATTTTCTGCTTAGTTTGTATTATAGCAGCGAGGGAAGAATTTTATATTACACTCTGCCATTTAATTCTGAGTATCAATTGGGCAGCCAAACCAGAAACTGTTTTTTACGCTTTGTGGAAATGCAGTGCAGTATTTGAATAACTGAGCGTGAAAGAGAAGTTTGAGTCAGTTGTGTATGAGAGGGGCTCTGATATTGATTTCATTTGGGGCCAATATTCGAAAAATCCATTTCAAACTCGCTTTTTTGTACTTCCGTTAAAGGAACATGAGTATAGATGAGCATGCGGCAGCATGTGGCTCAGTGGGCTAAGCCTGTGTGCTTATAATCAGAAAGTTGCCCATTCAAACCCAGCCTCAGCATGTCTGTGGGTCCTTGAGCAAGGCTCTTAACCCTCAGCTGCCTGGGCACCCCAACAGGTGGCTGCCCTTCATGGACAACTAACTCTACGAAGAACAAATTAAAGGAGGCATTACAATTTCCCCATGGGGATCAATAAAGTATCAATTATTAGTGGGCAGTAGTGGCTTAATGGTTAGGCAAGCGAACTTATAATTGAAGGATTGTAGGCTCAAATGCCTGACCAGCAAGGTACTCCTGAGGTAGCCTGAGCAAGGTACTGCTTCCCAGGTTCTGAATTAGCTGCCCCCTGCTATGTCACATATGGGTTAAATGCAGAGGACATATGTTGTTGTGCACTGTGTGCTGTGGTGTGTCAACAATGATCACTAATTCTAATAATCCTGTATACTTAATTGGCCCTTCCTTTTACTCATAAGCAATAGGCATGTAATGATGAATCGCGAATCAGTTAAATATCGATGTGAATGTATGACGATTTAAACCAGCTGATGCGGAAAATGAATCACTACTTTAAAAGAACTTCACAGTACTTTAACAGAAAAACATAACATTTGATTTCACAATGTCAGTTCAACGTCAGATGTCACTGTGTATTCATTTCGATGTTGTACGTTTGTTTTTGGTTTTGACCAAATGCGAGATGGCGAGCGAATTTGAAATTGAGGACAGATGGACTGGGCGGTGCGGTGGAGCATTGGTTAGTATTGTTGCCTCAAAGTAAGAAGGTACTGGCTTTGGTCCCTTGCCCTTTCTGTGTGGAGTGTGCACGCTTTCCTCGTTTTCACCAGGGGCTCTGGTTTCCTCCCACGGTCTAAAAGCATGCAGGATTGGTTGATTGGTGAGTCCAAATTGGCCCTGTAGTTGTGTGAGTGTGTACACCCTGTGGTGTGTTGGCGACTGCCCGGGGTTGGTTCCCGTCTGCGCCCATTATTCCCATGATAGGCTCTGGTCCCCCCCTCAACCCCAGTTGGGATTAAGTGGTTTCAGAAAATGGATGGATGGATGCACTGCCCGATCATAAATTGGTCAGCCTGTCACGAGCCACTCTTTGATGGTTGTTTCACCTTCAGCCTCATTTGGACTAGACACCAGTTGTCACACGATCGCAACATAATGACAGACCTCCACAAGAAAGGATCCCCCCTAGCCGAAGACAAGTACCTTGGCTTGGTAGACGAGGTCCTTTACTGGCTGGCCTAGCCGGAGGCCCGGGAGGACCCGGAAGCAAAAAGACTGGCCAGCCGCAGCCGGGAAGTCTTGGAGGAGATGTCCCTCGCAGAAGACGCACATCTAGCGGAAGAGGTGCACGAAAATCTCTGGCAGCTGCGGGAAAGGCTAACGGGGCAAAAAGCCCAGCCGATCAGTTTCTCTGAGGAGAGGTTCCCCGATCAGCCCATGTATGTCCCCGGAGAACCCCAGCCTCCAACGAAAGCCCAGACCTGGAGGAAGAGGAAGCGGAGAGAAGGTAAGAAGCCCGAAGAGGAGCTGGCGATCCCCTTACGGGCAGTGACCCTCTCTGTTTCCTTCCCCGCCGGGTGCTCACAAGAGCCCCGTCCTATGCTGGACCCGGCGGTGTTTATACCGGCGGAAGCGCGAGCCGAATCGGCTTTTGCTGAACGCTTCTTCACCCTCCAAGAGCTCAACTGGAGGGTGATCAAAAATCCGGCCGTAAAGGAGTCCGGGGAAGCTGTTCAGCTTTCCGCACAGCTACACCACGAGTTCTCTCTATTTTCACCCACTTCTCCGGCAAGCGAGATGGAGAGGTTAGCAGACGGCCTGAGGAGGCTGCTCCAGTTATGGACAGCGCAGCTGCCTGTTTTACCTGTCCTGCCCATCCCATCTGACTCGCTGGCGCCATCTGTCCTGCCCGTCCCATCTGACTCACCAGCGCCACCTGTCCTGCCCATCCTGCCTGCCTCGCCAGTGCCCCCTGCTGGCCATAAATTGGCGGTGCCCACTGTCGTCGCTACGCCTGAGGTCCCGATGCCGCCTGCTGCTGCCGCTACGCCCGCAACTCAGCCCGTGCCTGTGACTCCAACTCCTGTGACTCTTGCCCCGGTGCTCGGGACCCCGGTCCATGTTCCCGAGGAGGTCCCAGACCTCTCAGTCATTGCTCCCTTTCCCTTGGTGGAGGAGGAGCTTGAGTGGGACCCCTCGGGAACCTCCCTCATGACTCCTCTGCCCTTGCCCCGGTGAGGTTGATCCCAGCAAGAGCCCTGCCTGTCAGTGTCCCGAAAGGGGAGAGGACACAGGCACAGGTCCCACCCGCCTTGCCCCCTGGCTCGCCCTCGCTTGCCTTGGCTGGGGCTCGGGGGGTACCTGCAGGCCCTGCGGCCCTGGGTCAGCGGTCGCCTGTGGGTCCCCCTCCGACGCCTCTTCGCCTGACCTCGGTCCCGCCTCTGACTTGGTCCCCCTGCTCTGGCGCGTCGACGGACGGCACCTTTGCCAGCTATGGCTTTGCCGTCGCTTGTTGTGGCTTCCCCCTCCTCCTTGCCTTCGCTAGTGCCTCCTCCGACTCCTTCCTCGTCCCCTTTTCCTATCCCTCACCCTGTCTTCTCGACCTCTTCAGGTTCCCTGCCTGCTCCGGCCTCCCAATCGCCTGCGGCCCCTCCAGCTGCTGCCCGTCGCCCTCCTTGACTCCCTCGGGCTCCCCTTTGTCCCCCATCCATTCCTGTCTGGCCCCCTTTGGTTCCTTTGTTCATTCCTGGCCCTTTTGTTCCACCTGTCGGTGTTCCCCCTGTGTCTCCCTTCCTGCTCTGTCTGTCCGTGTTTCCCATTCTGTCAGATCTTTTCTTGGTGTCTGCCCCTGTGCTTGTTCTGTGTTTCTGTTCTGTTCCCTGTGCCCCGGTAACGATCTTGTCTTGTTTTCCAGGTTCATCTTGTTCCCGGTCTTGTCCTGTCTTCCGCTCCCTTTGGGGCACTCCCAGAGTGCGTGCTTTGGGGGGGGGGGGGGGGGGG
>JAODJW010000007.1:23105792-23129248 GCA_026777045.1 Hyperopisus bebe | reverse complement strand
ATGTTAATATGGTAGACTAACGCAAAACTAGCTAGGGATATGAATTTTACTTCTAGTTTAGTTTAAGTTATGGCTCGTCCGTTCATCTCATGTGGCTTTCTAGCAGTGTTTATGCTAAATATCTTTTAAAATATTCATCTCGCCAATATGAGGTGGAAATCAGTATTAATTTTATGTGAGTATGGAATATTATTTAGCACTTTTTAATGCATAGAGAATGTAATCATTAGGACGCCATAAGAAGCTGATGTCAACTGTGCAGAGACTGACTTTGTAATGCGACAACTGCAGATTCAAATATACAAAATTCATATTCAGTTTCTAGTGGCACAAATATCAGCCCATAATGACACGTTTTGCACAGTTTAGAAATATAGATAAAGGAATATTTTTGAATAAATTTGTCTGCAGGTCATTCTGCTAAAAAATCGTGAGAAAATCGTATTGAATCGTAAGTTGAGTTTATCGTTACATCCCTAATAAGTAATAAAACTAATAAAAATAGGTTATTGCATTTTCGTTTACTGGACAAAATATACTGGTACTGTGGGTCTATATTCTGTATTACAAACATGCATTTTCATTGTGGTTTTACAGTATTAATTACCTTCCAAAACTGTAGCAGAATAACTCAACATAAACCTCTGTGTAACCTGCTAAATTTTCATTACAATTATTTCCTTTTCTATGAAGCAGGAGCTTAAAAGCATTTCTCTTTCCAAAGATCTTTATCAAACAGAGATCCATATGAGGCATCATATGACTGAAAAATGCTTTTAACTGTTTAAACTGCATGTGGTAATGTATTCAGTGTAACTGGGCCAAAGAGATGGGGCTTGTTATGAATTGAACAAGTCTGGTTACATTGAACCATATGCTTTTATGGAGGATCAAGCAAATATGCACATGCTACATATTGCATTATATTATATAGTCTTTATATTTCACAAATTAGTAGAATCCTTAAATATGTGTAAAATGGTTCTGCGGAAATATATAATGATACAAAACAAGCTGTTTTTTTCCCCAATTTTGTTAGCAGAAAATAGATCCAGCCTAATTTGGATACAATATGAACCACAGCAATTATATAAATGAGATAAATATATTAGCAGGGCATACTTGTACATAGTAACTGTGGAATTAAAATCCTCTCCTTTCATTATGGGCATGTGATCTGAATCAGCACAAAGGAACCACTGGAGGATCTCCCTTCTTATCAGTGTCTGAGATTTAGTATTATTTAAAAGTTCTTCATGTCACAGATAATTACACACACTGTACCCAGTGGCAGGCTGATCTACATAATCCATTTCCCAAATAGCTACACAACTGCTGTGAAGCTCATTTAAGGCAAAGGCTTTCATTCTATCATCTAGGTACACTTCAGATTCTGCAGTGCTTCAAGGGGTGAGACACACAGGGACATCTCAAAAAGGGTGACCAGATAATCCATGTCAGGGAGGACACTTTGAGCTACAGCCGGATTTGTACACTAATTAAAACAACCAGGATTTCATTTAAGCACTGAGTTCTTGCTCTAGGCTGATTGGCCAGTCTCGTACAATCATACATGTGTCAAACAACTGGATGAGAGAAACAGCTGGATGAGTCTTTCAATCAAGGAAACAAACCAGTCAAAGCACATGAAGAACTGAACTATTTAGCCCAATGTGGGAGCCTTTCAGTTATAAAGTAATTTGTAAAAGCTGAAGTAGCTCAAAGTGTCCTCCCTGACATGGATTATTCCTAGGGATGTAACAATGTATTTATTAAGTGTTCAGAAATCATTCATAAACATCAAACATGTATACCTTTACATCCTAACTTCCCTTAACAGCTGTAATATACATTAATAACAAACATTATAATTACATAATCATGTAATGTTTTTTATTAATGTATATTAAAGCTGTTAAGGGATGTTGGGATGTTAAGGTGTACTTGCATGCTGTTTATGAATGTTCTATGAACGTATTATGAAGGTGCACTGAATGTTCTATAAAAGCATAATGAATGCATTATGAAGGTGCACTTAATATAAAGCGTTACCAAATAAACTAAGGCTTGCATGTGCAGCTTTTTAGTGTGATTTGCCCTTTTAATAATCTTCTCTCTGATGGTGGTGAATTGAGCTCACTGTGGTGCCGGTGGACATGCTGAAGCATGTTCGTTGTGCTATTTGTGTGTGTTATTAGTCTTTTACAATGTTTGCATGCAGTTTTTGTCTTGTCTGTGCTTTTCTTGCCGTTTTCATTTGTGATTATCGGAAAGCTAAAATTTAAAATGAATCGCTACTTTAGGAGTAGTGCACGGCACTGTACTTAACAGAAAAACCCCAAGAGCATGTTTTGTAATATAGTGGTACCTCAGTTCTCAAATTTCTTAAAAGTTGAACCAACCTGTTTGAAAAAAATTACCTAGAACTCGATCTGAATCTTAGAAGTTGAACCGTGAACGCCGACCTAAGATAACTTGTACGCGCGGGGAAATGAGTCACGCGGCACGTGTCTCAGCGGAAACAAAGGGTAACACTTCAGTCTCGTCAGTCGCTATGATAGCATCGTGCATGTTTACACTACAGCAGCATCTCAAGCCTTTCTCCACGCTGACTTTTTTGTTCTGCTGAGGGCAGTGGCCTAATACAACCTGAGATAAGTGATGAGAATCAGAATCAGACTTAAATATAGAGTGCAGTGCAAGTGGAACTGAAAGGTGAGTGCACAACAAATTACAGAAATGCATTTGTAAAACTTCAATAAATGCAAATGTCTTTAACAGCCTAATGTATTTGTAGATACTGGGAGTACAAAATATTTTCCTATCTCATACAAACAGTGTATAGCTGCAGGGTAGTGAGAGTGCTTATGATAATCCTAGTCCACCATCAAAAGCACCTACAATGGGCACGAAAGCATCGTAACTGGACCTTGGAGCAATCAATCCCATTTTCTGTTGCATGATGTAGACAACTGGATATGTGGGAAGTCTGATCCATAGCTACAGAGCCTCGTACAGAGCAGCGCACAATGCATCGTGTGTCGTGAGACATTTTGCCCATAACCATTATTAAAATCATTTAAGATTTCTGGCACAGTAGCCCTTCCTCCAGTATGTTCTCAATAGGAAAGCCATTGCTCACATACTGCATTGAAAGGTCTTGGCCACCCAACACCCTGTCGGTTGATTGTAGTTTTCTCCTCCTCAGTCCATTCTCAGAAGTCAGTCACCCCACCCCAAGCAACTGGGAGCTCCCCACAAGCCTTGCCATTTCAGAAACGCTCTGACCCAGGTGTCTGGCCAAAACAATTTGGCTCTTCTCAAAGTCACTCAGGTCTTTACTTTTGCCCATTTCATTTACTTTCAACACGTCAGTTACGAGTACAGAATGTTGGCTTAACATCTAATATATCCCAGACCTTGACATGCGCTTATTTTAAAAAGACGTTATTCATGTCATGTGTGGGTGGTCATAATGTTTTGTCTCATTGGTATATTTACGTGTGTGAACGTATGTATCTAATCATAAAACTAGTTAACTGCGTCATTTATTCAGTAATAATTTATATAATTAATTTTAAAAATGCTCTGCTGACAATACATTTTTCTGGTTTGACCTTACTTTCCCTCACTGACTGCTTAATCTGCAGCATTTCACCCAAAATGCCACTCCATAATGACAAGTTGTTGGTGACATGTTAACCATTAACCATGACTAAAGGGATAATTTCCTTCATTCTGAAGTGTTATGTAAAAAACAAGCCAGATGTCAGATGGAAAATTAGTAAAAGAAGGAGTGCAGAATGGCTTGGGCCTTCACCTTCAGCACTCGTCACACAGCCAGGGGTGTAGGAACTGAGGGGGGGGGGGGGTGCCCCCCAATATTTAATTTGGCTCATTCATCCCCCAAATAAACAGACATTTGAATTTAAATTATTCAGTTGTGTCCCTCCAATATCAAACTCTCTCCTATGCCAATGCACACAGTTTACATCCCTTCATTTCTGATTTGCTTTCCACAAGGGCTAATATGAATGATATCTTCAGCATTTCTGATACAAATAGGCCTTGGATGGAGGTGTAAAGGTTTTGAAAGTGTAGATGCTTCATTCCAAGTCCGCTGTATTGTCAAGTGACATCAAGTGAAAACATTGACAACCACCCATCTATCCATCTTCCACTGCATATCCAGGCCCAGGTGGCAGGGGCAGCAGATGCCAAGCCACCTCCTCCTGCTTCTCCAGGGGAATATCAAGGTGTTCCCAGGCCAGCCGAGAGATATAATCATTCCACGTGTCCTGGGTCTGCCCCAGGGTCTCCTCCTGCTTGGACATGCTCAAAACAGCTCCTCAGGAAGGCAATCAGGAGGCATCCTAGATAGATGTCCAAACCAGCTCAGCTGGCTCCTTTCAAGCTGAAGGAGCAGCGGCTCTACTTTAAGTTCCTCCTGGATCTCCAAGTTCCTCACCTTAGGGTTAATTGTCCTTTGCTCGTAAGTGTATTCTCCCATCGACTTAAGTCTGAGGTTTACTCATGCTTAGGCTAGATATGTGCTTTGGGCAAAGAAACACTAATACACACTGGGTGCATATTTATTAGGGACGTACTATTCCTGGAGATCATTTTTAGAAAAACTTGGGCAGACTTACAGTATAAAAATGAATTCAGAAGGTTTCTTGTGCACGGAGTAAATTTATTTAGAGTGAAAATGTTACATTTGACTTTCACCAACAAAAATAAAAGAAAAATGCTTGATTATTATCAGTGTGCAGAATTATTAGGCAATCAGAAACTAAGTGAATTCACCATCAACAGAAAAAATAATAAGAAACAATTTTTGATATCCAGTATATATAAGGAATAACAAGCTAACAGCCTTTCTATACATCACCACTTCACCCAGTTTAATGCCCAGTATAGCCAACTTTCTTCTCAATGACCATCATGAGCCTGTTACCCAGCCTGTTAACCAATCAGGTTTTTGATTTGATCCTGTCCTATATTAGCTGTGCCAGCTAGGACCACCACTGAGAAGCTGCTCTGGGAAGGGTACTGTGTGCTACTTTGGTAAATCTCACACTTTGGTAAGGCCCAGTAGTTCTCAATGGGGTCGAGTCAGGTGATGAAGGGGGGCAGGCCATAATTCAATCACATTTCAAGCCTTTCTAGGTCAATCCATGAAATACTTTGATACATAGGGAGGGGCATAGTCTTGCAGGAATATCATATCCTTTTAGAAAGCTGCTGACTTCTTCTTGTGCTAGTGTTTGAAGAAGGTATCTTCTAGAAATTGGCAGTAGACCTTGTGGTTAATTTCATCACTGATAATTGCAGTCCACGTCATCTCTCCTCCATCACCTTGTTGGTGCTTGAAGAGGATCTCCATCCACTGGCCCATCTATCTGCTCTTTCATCTCATCTGTCCCCAAAACCTTTGTACCATAAGTCTTGAGATGTGACCGTGCCCATTCTTAATGTTATACCTTACATGCCTTATTGAGTGGAGGCCATGTTTCAGTGTTTATGACCTTAGGAATGTCACGCAGCACACGGCACCTAGAACATCTGAAGATTCTGTTCAGATTGCACTTTTGAAAAATTATGGCATTTGATGCTCAAGAGTTTCTGGAAGTCTCCCCTTTAATTTGACACTGGCAGTTTATGTGTCTTATATTCTCTCTACAAGCCTCTTCAGTCCCCTTTGGCTGTTGGCAACAAAACACTTGATTGTACAGTGATCACATTTCGAAAGTCTTGCAATTTCGATAGTTTTTCATCCCTCTGACTGGTACTTTACTATTCTATATTTTTCCTTCTCTCTGTAAGGTCCTCTTTGGCCCATTTTAATAGTAATAATAGTTTGCTCAATAATTCTGCACACTTTCTGTTTTATCAAAACAGAAAGTATTCAGACCAAATACTGAACATTTTGCTGTTTTAAAACAGTTAATTCTTAATTAGAGATTCATCTGGACTCAAAGTATTGGTCAGCTGAGAAGATACAAGTGAAATACACACTTGCCTAATAATTCTGCACACAGTGTATGAACGTTTCACATGTAAATGACCCTTAAATACATTTTGACCCTTAAGTGCTTTAAGTTGAAATTTTCATTATGTCCTCTGGAGAGCTGTATTAAGTTACATGTCTCTAATATTGCAGTATTCATAAAGCCCAACACATCACAAAATGAAACTTTTTACAATTATCATACATTTAGAAATAAATGTCACAATCCAAAGTGCATGTTTATAATTTACATAATTATATAAAAATTACATAACACCATCGTATATAGAAATCCACCAATCAGTCATAAAACCACCTGCCTAATATTGCCTAGGTCCCCCTTGTGCTGCCAAAACAACTGTGATCCATCCAGGCATGGACTCTACAAGACTTCTGAAGGTGTCCAGTTGTATCTGGTGCCAAGATGTTAGCAGCCGATCCTTTAATGCCCATAATGCAATTTGCGACCTCCATGGATCAAACTTGTTTGTCCAGCACATCCCACAGATAACTGGACAAATAATTTTTGAATTATCTTGCTGACAAGAGAAAGTGTCTGAGCTGCCCTTCGATGTTCACTTTGATATCACTATCCAGCATTATTTCAGATTTGCTGCGATTTGTTTTAAAAATTTATCAGATCCAGACCTGCACTCCTACAATGTATCAGCAAAATTTGAAAAAGATATGTCAAATAATTCTTGAGTTATCATGTTAACGGGATCAGACATCTGAAGCTATCCTTTTTTTTGGTATCACTATGCAACGCTGCTTCACCTTTGAAGTGATCTGTCTCAGAGTTTGAGCACGTCCAGTTTGTCTCCCCTTTGAAGTTTCCCCAGGGTCCAGGAAATACAATTAATGATTCAGTCAATTTTATAAAGGTGTTAATTCTTTATTTATTGTGACAGATCTAAAAACTTCCATTAATTATGGATTTTTTAAGTTAATGTAATGTATTACGAGAAATCAACTGTAACTTTCTCATGATTTTTTAGAATTACTGTTACCCCTCATATTCATACACTGCGCATCTGCTGATACACAAAGCATGTCACCTGTGAATATTTTATGCCTTAGGACAAGAATAGATCTGTGTAAGGAGAAACAGTACACGTCTAAGTTTTGGGTCAACAATGGCAAATCATGAATTATTAATTCCAACCCATCCCTACAGAGAAAGTGCCTCATTTAGTTTTAGATGTGCATACCACCTGAACAAATTAATTAACAATAAAGCATGCTTTCTGCAAACTTGTCACAGGCCATTAACCTCCTTACCACTGCCTCTGTGGGATTAGTGTAATGCATAGTTAAGCGGCAACGATCTACAAAATACTCACAACTGGTTTCGTGGCTATAGTGTGAATATATGACTGAAAAATAAATTCTGATATCCTCAACTTGTGATGAGTTCATAAGACACAGGTACACTAAACTGGAAGCAGGTTATACAAACATAAGAATATTATTTATGGCTTAATATCCTATCACATATATTTAGCTTTGTATGCTGCACCCTCTTTACAGATACAGTTGCTAGGGCTATGTAGGTCTTTGATATGCATTTGGCACATTTTTTTGTTTTCCTCTTTCCAAGTGACCATTCTGGGTGCTGCAGCACATCCATTACAATTGGGTTTTGTCAAAATAATGACCTTTATCATTCAATGCTCATTAAAAAAAATAAGCCTGTGTTCAGCTTTGAAATGACTCTTCCAGTTCTAATTATTCCTCTATTCATTAGAACACACTACTCTTTCCCAATTAATGCTGGCTTTCAGGACACTTAAATTGCTGTTAAACCGACTGGGTGTTGTCTTTTCCGTGCTTTCTCCTACTGCTGAACTTGCCTTCACAGTTGTCATCTAAAATGAGGACAGTAAAAAATTCTTTTCCAGAATTTGGAAATGAAATGCTGCCAAACCATTTTTATTAACCTATTACTGAGGGGGGATGATG
Organism: Hyperopisus bebe; assembly: GCA_026777045.1. Classification (NCBI taxonomy): domain Eukaryota; kingdom Metazoa; phylum Chordata; class Actinopteri; order Osteoglossiformes; family Mormyridae; genus Hyperopisus; species Hyperopisus bebe. The sequence goes on along the minus strand of JAODJW010000007.1, from coordinate 23,121,276 downwards.
CAGGGTATCAGAGTATTGAGCAGGATTAGCCTGGAAGTAATGAACTAGTCTTCCATATCCTCCACCCACAACCTGCAAGGATTAATAAGTAACAATGTGCAGATCACAAAGAGCCTCACATGTGATTGCTTCACTCTTTCATCACTTCTGAGGCTGATCCTAACAAAATCTTTTCTCATGGAAATTAAGTCGAAAGAACGAATGAAAATCTACCCTGTCAAGTATACTTTGTAACCTAAATAAACCTCATGACACTGTGAATTTTACACCTTTCAGCGCAGCCAAAAATGTGAATCTTCCAGGCAGAAGTTATTTTTTATTTGGAAAAGGCAGCAGCCTGACCTGCAGCCAGAAAATGTGCTGGAAGCACTTGTACTGAGGGCACTACAGGTGTAGAGCAGTTCCAGTCCACATTTCTGGCTCTGAATGATGTTCCCTGCAGACTTCTGGGGCCCAGAATGAGAGGAATGGTGAGGCCTTAGTGGCGGATGTCTGGATGACAGTACTGTGTAAGAGGAGAGATGTCAGTTTAATGAGGACTAGACCCCAGGTCACGATGTAGCTTGCTCTGAGCAATGGAGCACCAGCAGAGTCCAGTGGTCTCCTTTCTCCCGCTTTGTCCTGGAGTGTTGGCTCCTGCTTATGCTCATTTGCCCTTGAAACTCTGCATGACCATTAATTATGTCATTCCAGTCAGACAGAGAAAGGTACAGAGTCGCCTCACAGCTTTTCGCCTAATTAACATCCTCGACTTCAAAGCGGGAGAAATATGAAATAATCATGCAGGGCTCTTTTGTCACAGCTGCACCGTATTACATTAACAGCATTTAGCAAGGAATGCTCAGAAGAGGGCATAGATGAGGGCTCCTGAGTATTCGTTAAGAGGAGCAAAAATAGAGACAGAGTATGAATAGTAGATAGCATTGCAATTAGCGAAAAGGGCTTGTAACCCAAATGTCTGCTGGTTTTTTCTCTTAGGATAGACCTTAATATTCCTTATGTGAGCAAGGACAACAAGCAGTGCTATCACTAAATGCAAAACCTTTGTAAACACAGGAAGCCACATGACCGCCTGACCCTGTGTTTCAATACATGTGTTGTGGCAACAACTAGTTAGTGAAGGAGCTCTTATAGGTGTACTGACCCCTGCCAGATACACAGTGGTGCCCCACGGCACAGCTTCACTGATTGCGTAGGCGACGATTTGCTTGCTGCAGTCCTTCCTATTGATTCATAACACAAGGTTTTTAATGAGAACAGCTCCGTCGGGGGAAAAGGCTTCCCTGCCAACTGTAACCGCAGCAAACCGTGTTTGCATTTTGTCTGTCTGCAGGTGCCATCTCCAAGGAATATTCAGGCAATAAAACTGGGGAACCAACATATTCACCTGTCAGCATTTGTAGCTCTTCTATCCATGAGGAAACATTTTCTAGGACGACAAATGGCCTATATAAATATACATACTTTTGATGGATACATATGATATCCAGTCATTGCCAACTTAGCAACACTTGTGCTTTTGCATTTTGCTTCCTAGTCTAAATTAAATGACGCTCTTTCTTTCTCTTTCAGCAAACAATAGTTTTATTCTGAGAGTATTTAAGTATCTTTTCCTATACATTTTTTACTAATGCATTAGTCTGGCTTTGTGAAGTTAAAAGACAAAATTCCATAAATAACACAGGTTATGAGAATCAACAAAAATGCATATTTGTGTTTCCCCTATCTTTAAAAGAACCACACATTCAAATACCTAATTGATGTCACATTTAATGTAATTAATAGCCAAGTAATGGGCAAGTAATGGTCAAATCTGTTATTCTTCCATGACGAGCTCATAGCTACAAGGCAATTAATTGGTCAACAGTTAATTACTGTTGACCTACGATCATTTAGGACGAGTGAAAAATATGAAGCTGATTCTGTGCTTCATAAGGGGGTGGCAGGTTTGTAGGTGTATTTAGGCTGCTTTTCTTCTTTTGAACCCAAGATTTTTTTTTATAAAATCCCGATTTCCATTTAACATGACATATAAACTGGTTTTCTACCCTTATGATCTTTCGGAGAAATACGTTTTTGGTAATTTATCTAATAATTCCGTCCTGAATGGTGCTTCAAAGTAATGAGCAAAATGATACAGAGGAGGTGGGAAAGGCTGGACATCTGCTGGAAGTGAGTGCATAAGACCAGGCCACGTGTGTCAGCAGCAACCTTGAAGTAGTGAGTGAGCCAGTTACTGTGAGCTCTCTGCAGATGTTCATTGCCAGTGCTGTAATGTCAGGAGCTGCTCATAACTGTGGAAGAGTCTTGTTAAAAAGCCCCAGAGCTCATGAGATACCAGCCAAGATGACTTTCTCCATGGAGGTGTGGGCTGCCAGCTGAAGGACCTGCATTTGATATGCACTGGCTGGTTTGCTTCCTCAGTCCTCTGCACCAAACATCTGAGCACAAGACAGAGAAAAAAAATGACCAAATTCAGCCGTAAGCCCAGCATGGCATCTGATAATTGATAGGATCAGCAAAACAAGAATTCGAAATAATGAGGGAGACATGCAATGGAAGATTAGAACAGACACCTACAAAAGGTAATAATAAATAGTTAACTTGCCTCTGGCTTGCTCTCTGGGGGCATTGGGCAGAGATACTGTAATGTAAAACACTTTGAGACAATGTAATATTGTGTTCATGCGCTACACAAATAAATTAAATTAAATTAAATTAAATTAATTGAATTAAATAAATAAATAGTTTTCCATACTGTTGCTTCTTTAGAGTGACATGGTACTGAAAATATTACAACTGTATGTAGGAATTTATTAGAAAAAAAATATATTTTATGCACTTCAAATTGTCATAGAATAGAAACTTTCTTGTTTGAAAGTTTCATAGTGCAGTTTTTGTAACAGTACAGGTGGTATCTCTATTCTCTTATTTTACCTGACTTATTTTCAGCCATTATGTTACAATACATCAGTAAACAATAGTAACTGATTGTTAGACAATAACATTTTAATAAGTTTCTGGGTCACTATATGCCTGTCCATTGTTTTCATTCTGTGCCCATACAAATGTATTCATTGCTAGTCATCCCATTATTAAAACTGTTGTGTTTGGGGAGGCATCTGTGTCATATAAACACTCACAAAAAAGAACCACAAAGAGAAGACAAGTCTATTGTCTTTCTCTGGCTTGATGAGTTCCATTAAAAAGGAATCAAAATCACTAGAGTATTTTTTTCTTTACCACTTATTTCTTTCCTAAAAGAAAAATAAAGATGAGCATAGCTTCAAGGCATCAGTAACTGAGTAAAATTAGAAAGGGGACATGTCAACATAGGAAGTATGGGAGAGTATATCTAGGAAATGAGCATCCCTCGCCTCTAGGCTTTCAGTTTGATCTGTGAGACCCCAGGCATAGTGAGTCTGGAATCTTGCATTGGATCTGCAGCCAACAAAGGCCTCTGTTTGCACTGATTTGCAAATTTGAACAGTTTTGAATCAATCTTTATCTCTGGCAGTCATATTAGAGACTTGAGGGACCAGTGGAAGACATTTTAACATGGCTGATGAGCAACTGTGCCCTTATCTGCCTGCCTCGAGCGAGATGCCACATACTCTATGGGAACATGAAATTAAACAAATACATAAACACTTGTTTTTTTTCATTCCCAGCCTCCCTGATTTGCTGCAGTCCTCTTGTTATTCATTTGCTTGAGAAGCAACATTGCTTGTGTGATTAATTGGAACACTTCCCTTTCATAAAGAGTATTGCTTTTGGACAAAGCGGCTGCAGAAAAAGTTTGGTAGCCCGTGAATAAAAATATGCTGAGCATGCTGAGAATCCTTGACATGGACACAGTTTTGGTACGAGTTTAAAGCACCCTAGGAGTAGAGAATATCTTGCGTGCTGGATATTGTAAGTACAAAATACTTCTATATATTAGATATGGTAAGATTCACAAATTAGCAGTGCACAGGCCTAAAAGTTTATAATGCGATTGTTCTGATTAAAAATTTGGGATGAACTCAGGACGCATTGTTTCTAACATCTTTGCATCGGTAAAATTGTCAAGTTTTTCATGAGGTGGTGAGTCCAGTGATGCATTAAATCGTGTCCTGTTAAATGACATTCTGTTCAATCAAATCGCATTGATTTGCACTGCATCGCAAAAGAGGTGAATCATATCGTATCATATAAGTAGTTGCTTCTTTTGTATGTTTAATGTATTGGATCACTGGCAATGCATAGAGATGTGTATTACATCGGCCTCAGCGATGGAGATGCACATACCTACTATATATATTTTAATTTCTTTGTTGTGTAAAAGTTATTTAAGTACTAGAAACTCACCTTTTACAGCAAATCTGGCTATTCTTTTTTAAGGACAACATATATTTTTAGGTCAAGGGCAATTAACTTCTCCTTTTTAACAAGATGGATGAGCTATCAGCGCTGACCAGAAACCATGGGAAGTACAAACTGCAGCCTCAAGTGCTTCATGGAAACCGGACTGAGAGCCAAAACCCCACTCTGTGGATGCAATAGATGGCATTAACATTGTTCATGCCGACAGAAGCAAAACTGAAAGCAGAAAAATGACGAACCTTTTTATTTGTCATTTGCAAAAGTACAAGTTCAGGTACTTTGGAATTCTTCTCTGCGCCTACCACATCTCGTTCTTCATGAGACACACAGACACATATGCAGGTGAGAGAAAGCTTAGAGGTCAGCCAAAAAAGGGGGAGGCAGACTTGCAATTTTTGTAAATGGGAAATGGTGCATCCCTGGACATACTACAATAAGGACAGAGTTTCTTGAGTTTTCGCATGCCATTCTGTTGGCTGCAATAGCCATGGAGAAAATAAATTCTGTGCTTAGCAAACTGACCACTATCCATACCACTGCTGTTATTGCCATTTCTAGTGATTTCAACCATGTTTCACTCTCTGCCACCCTCACAAACTTTTATCAGTTTGTGGACTGCACCACTAGGGGAAACAGGCAGGTCAATCATCATGCATTACCAACAGGATGGTAAGGATGTGGTGAAGGAGGCTGAGGAGGTTCTGCTGGACAGCTTAGAGAAGACAGACTGTGACATGCTCTGTGACTCATACGGGGGGGACACTGAGAGACTCAGTCACTGTATCACTGACTGCATCCACTTCTGTGTGGACAACACAGTCCCCACAAAGACAGTATGGTGATTTCCTAAAAATAAGCTGTGGATCGCAAAGGTTTGTCTTAAGAAGAAATGGGCCTTCAGGTCTGGAGATAAGGAAGAGATCAAGCAGGGGCAGGCGGAACTGATGATTCAACTCAGCCAGGGGAAAAACCTTTACAGGGGGAAGCTAGAGCATGAACTACAGCAGAAGAGCATGAAGGAAGTCCAGCCCTCCCCTGAAGCCACTAGCCTCAGTGTGTCAGCTAATGGTTGATTTATACCTCTGTATAGAATCTATACCATCAGTATGGTGTAGGTACGGCGTAGCTGTGTACCCTATAGCGTAGCGTGATTCACAGCTCCCCAGAAATGTAAGTACAGGCGTCAGGCTACGGCGTAGGGTATTCAGCTATGTTTCTCCTGATGGTGTATATTCTACGCCCAATATGTCGATCGCGATCTACTGATTGATCGCAAAGGTACTGCGTGTATATCGCATGGCATAAAAAAAAATTGGACAGATGATAGCCTATCATCCATCCGCACTATGACATTTGTCACTTGATTGACATACAGGGCAGCCAGTCTGACATCGTTCACGCTCCAGACGAGTTCAGGTGAAACAGTCTTGCTATTTCGCTGCGCCAACTGCTGAAAAACTTTAGCAAGCTAGTCGCCTAGTTAGCCACCACTTTATTTTGACTAAACTTAAGAAAGGGTATAAAAATGAATGGGGGAGCAGGACCAACTATGAAGCCAAAAACCTACCATTTCCATATGGAATGGGAGGAGGGCTTTTCTTTCACAATGTCGTATTCGAAGTGTGTTTGCCTGATCTATAAGTGTACCATTGCTATTCCGAAGAAGGTAAATGCGGAGCGGCATTTTTGGACTGTTCATAAAAACTATGACATTAACTTCCCACCGAAAAGCGAGCTGAGAAAGAGAAAGGTGAAGGAACTAAAATCCCAGCTGTCTGGACAGCAGTTTTTCTCACAGCTGACCACAAAACCGAAGGCAGCCGCCGAAGCATCATTCCAGGTGAGTCACTTAATCGTTAAGCACAAGAAGTCCTTCGAAGATGGAGAGATGATAAAAGAGGCATTTGTTGAACAGCTGACTCGTTGTTCTGAGACCTTAAAAACAAACCAGAAATAATATCTTTAATCTAAGCTCTCCAGCTATCAAGAAACACAGTTACATGGCGCTTCTGAAGCCATAACCGAGGATTTGACCCAGCAACTTTGGAAGAATATTGCGGACTGCGAGTGTTTCTCACTGCAATCAGACGAGTCAACAGATGTGAATGACACAGCCCAGTTGTGCATTTTTATTCGGATGGCGTTTACCAATATGAATGCAATACAGGAGCTGTTAACAATACTGCCAATGAAAAAACACACGCAGGAAGAAGACTTTTTCCAGTCTTTCAAAAACTTTATCGACAAATCCCAACTCCCAGTTTGCAAATTGGCGTCCTTCACCACGGAAGGTGCGCCCGCGATGGTTAGCCATTCGAATGGATTTATTGCCAAGTGCAGGGAGAATGATGCTTTCCCCGATTTCCTCAATTACCACTGCATAATACACTGACAAGCATTATGCGCAAAAATGCTAAACATGAAAGAGAGGATGTGAAAATGGATGTGGCAACGAAGATCACCTGTTCTATTTGCGCCTGATCTCTTCACAGACTGCTGTTCCGTGCACAGCTGGAGGAAGCTGACCGCGACCACTCTGAGTTGTTGCTACACACTGACGTGAAATGGCTTAGTCGAGGGAAATTCCTGCAAAGATTTCGAGACCTTTGTCCAGAGATTAAGGAGTTTTTCTTTGTAGCTAAACATGCAGAATATAACCAACTAAATGATGACAAGTGGCCGCTAGACTTGGCATTTTTTACCGATCTAACCAACATTTTGAATGACATTAATGTAGAGCTGCAAGAAAAAGACAAAACCGGGATCAATATGATCAGCTCAGTTAATGCTTTCAAATGAAAAATGCTACATCTGTCCTCAAAGTTGCAGCGCCCTGATTTGATAAACTTCCAGAATGTTACCTTAGAGCTGGAGATACAAGGGAAGGTATTTGTACAACTTGACAGTACATGCTCTCAGTGTTAATTATGTCAATGAAAATTTTGACAATAGGTATTCGTTGACGACCTTTTATTTCATGACCTTTCATTAACGACAACGTAAATGGAAAAATGGTTGCCAACAAAAATTACAGTGAAATCTCTGTTCATTATGCTCTGACGAGTAAAAACGAGACAAAATTGTTAGTTCTGTTTGGGTAGACAACCTAGATCACAGTAGCCATCTCAAAGCATTGGTTGTTATCCTTTTTAACAAATCATTTAGATGCATAAATCTGCAAGTGCACATACAAATTCTCACTGTCTCCATGCATCTTTCTTATTGGATAATTTTTTCCCACTTGGTGCATGTCTGTGCAAATGCAGCTTCCAGTTAAACTAAAAACAAGTGAGCAAGATAACGTTGTGAAAGCCTAATTATGATGAGTTCCTCACTTTTACCGGTGCCCTATCAGGTGGGCAGAAAAAGGAGAGATGATCTGTGGATAAATTTCTGTTATAGTCAAACCGAAAGAAAGACTGTGTATCGCTCCCGATGAGGATGGAGTGCCATGTGGATTCCAGATTGCTGGAAAAAACACTACCAATTTGAAAAGGCACCTGAAGACACGGCATCCTGCAGTCTCTGACAAGGTGAATATCAATTATGTATGTTAGAGCTCAGAGAGGCGCTAACTTCACTCTGTTTAGCCAGTTTTCATAAGCTTGTTACAGTTAGCATTCAAAAAAGTTACAAACCCAGAAAACAATACACTAAGTAAAAAAAAATAACTGTGATCTGGTTGGATGAACAGATACAACAAAAAGATCAGGGGAGCCATGACAAGAAATTAAAAAAATATTTTGTTCAATTTACTGGGACAGCATGGATATAGCAATGTGAATTTTTTGTAAAAAAAAATACCGGGGTATTTATAATGCAAAAAAAGAGTTAATAAATTTTTCACAAAACTGTCTAGAAGTGATTTAAACAGCAAGGATGAAAATAATTATGATTGTCTTGGAGAATACACTCAACACTACTGCAAAAGCAGCAGAGGTAAACTTTAAACCAGGTAAGTCAGCTTAAAGTTTTTAGTTTTTTCAATGCATTTATTCAATGCGTTGAAAAAACTGAAAACTTTAAGTTGACTTCCTAAAACTAAACAGAGACAAGTAATCTATTCAGTAAATGGAAGGAAAGGCACAGATAAGCTTAATACTCAGGCCTAAATGCCACACAAAAGTACCTTTTTTGTTGTTTCAGCAATTTTATGTACTTGCTATTTTTGACGAAGGGTTATTATAAGTTGTGTTTTGCACACAGTTAAATGGGTGTTTAAGTGTCTGATGCCCAAATAAAAAATGAATTAAAATGGGCATATAGTTAAATTTGATGGGTGTTTTCATGCCCTAATAAAAAAAATGAACCAGGAAAAAGTACAAGTATGTGTAGTCTATATTTGCATAAAATTAGACCTGTGAATGAAATATAATTGTATTGCACCTTTTCTAACAAATTTTAGGCATTCATTTTTATATAGGAAAGAAGTGACATACTCACCAGGGGTAGTTGGTCTACGCAGGACACGCCCTGGGATGCCCTCAGGGCCTGCGGCCTTCCTTCCATTCATGCATTTCAGAGCTCTCCTCACACCGTGCTCTGTCAGTAGGTGGTCCCTCCAGGTTACTGCATACATTTCTGTGGTAACCATCATTACAGCATATTCAAAACAAGGAAGTTTCCTGTATCTTAATCAAACATGTTAGCATTTTAAGATAATATAATATAATATAATATAATATAATATATATAAGATATCTTATATTTAAATGAATCAAAAATATCCCGAGGCCATATAAAATGTAAAAATAACGCATTTAAAAATCAAAAAACCACCATCAATCCAGCATCAACTAAGCACTCTACAATCCCTGAAATTTTATTTTATTTTGTGGGCCAAACCAAGGTCTTTTCATTAAAAATACTAAGAATGCATTCAAGCATCATGTTATGATTCATTCTAGAAAAGCACGAAGAAGTATACCATTCCAGGCTTTTCAAAGCCCCAAGTATGACACACACATATTTATGTGAATATTTCAGTATGGGCTTTTTTCTCACGGCACACTGCAAAGCATGCACTTGAATAAGCTGACAAATAAGTCTTTACTAGTTGGCCCTGTGGAGTCAAACTGCGCCCACCTGCGAAGTCAGCCATCACCAGCAATCCCCAGGGTCACCTTAGAGTCCTGAAAATACAGTGGGAGCCAGAATTATCACTGCAGTCAATGTGTCGCAACCCCCAATTTCCTCGCTGTACCCTGTCCTCAGCTGTTGCTGGGAATCAGGTCAGGCCAGGCGACAATAAACAATATATTGCAGCTGCTCAATTGGAGTGTAATGGTACCCGTATTCGTATGGAAAATTTTCAGTACGGGTCTTTTGGTTCAGTACGCATATGTCCCAAATGAATGCAGTAAATGCTGAAACTTTGTGTGTTTTTGTGTTTCCCCAAGCAACTTTCGGAAAGGGGTGGAAGAAGCCGCGCCAGTACACATCTGCGCATAGTTATGGTGAACACAGATAAACCAGTATTTGAAGGTACAGTTAATTTTCTAAATGTTCATCTTAATGGATATTTATTTTGTTTTTATTTACTTATGAGAATATTTATTTTTATTTACTTTTAAGTAATTTCACATGGAAATACTGCATAAGCACACAGGACTGGCTTCGGCCCTTTTTGGTGGTGAATGTTCGTGCACTGCTGCGTTCCGGCTGCAGCCAGGTCAATAGAAGTGGCACTGCAGCTTCTCCAGCATCCTTGCTACTTCAAAGTGCCCACTTTCCCACCTGTAGCTAACTCCTAACTCAAGCCAGCACTGAGTCATTCTTCTGCTCTACATGCAGCTGATGGTGGTCAATGGCCCCGATCCCTCACCGCTGATGGTCACCTGTGCTCTCACTGGCGTAGCCCATCTCTGTTTATGCTCTTCAGTGTGGTGGGCAGTAGTAATATGAGGCAAGATCCAGGAAGCTGCGGAGTTCTGTGGTGGTTTGTGGGGTGAGCCAGTTGTTAACCGCTACAATCCTTCTTGGGTCTGCTGCCATGACCTCACCGCTTCACCATGTGGCCCAGGAACTCTGTCATGTGTTGCAGAAGGAGCACTTTCATGGGTTAAGGTCTGCCTGATGAACAGAAGTGAAAATGGTGAGCAGGTTTTCTTTTAGTGCTATATCTAAGTTGGCATCACTGGCAACAGGTCATCAGGGGAACAACACACTGGTTCATTGGGAGGTGGACTAAGACTCTCAAAAGTGTCTGGGTTTTTCGGCACAGGCCGAACAGCATTACCCAGAAATGCCATAGCCCAGGTCAATTCAACCTGCCACTAGCCACTACAGAAGTCCAAGGAGCTAAATCACATTGAGCTGGCGATATTGTCTAGTGCATTATCAATCCAGGTCAATGAGTCTGTAGGAGGATCGGCAGGGCATCTCCAGTCGCAATATAATGTTGGACAAGTGTGGCTGGCCTCCACTCATCACCCCTGGCTGCAACAACGTCCAGGTGTCTATCCAGTTCCATCCTCAATTGGCATCATTCTTCCACCATCAGGCATATGCAAATATGCTGCTATAGCTTGTAGACAGTCTGTACCATCTCTTGGGAGGATTCCACTGTCACACCATAATTTGTACACTGCATTAGAGGGGTTCATTGGATGTCACGGGCCAACGGGACAGTTGGGAGTGCAATGGTCCCTTTAGCCACAGTCTGCCACCATGTTTGTCGGTTCTGCGCCCAGCTACTATCTTGCTGGAGGGGTGGAGACTGGCCATGGACACATCAGTGCACGTATGACATGTCCAATCCGATAAGGCAGGGGTCACAAATATCAGCTAATAACACTCCCTGCTCTGTAGTCTGCCCCACCAGTGTGATGCCAAGTGGTCTTCTCCCCTTGATCGGCGTATACATGCCAGTGATAGACGCAAGCTGCCCCCCAGCCCCCCAACTCCCACCCTGGCCAGCCCAGGTGGTGAGTATATGGGAGCACATGCCAGAAGATGGGGGTGATGGTGGCCCCCATTTCCACTGATAATGGAAATTTCAGGCATAATTACAGGTATAATTTCTGCGCATTAAAAAGTAGCTTGAATAAATTAATTTGAAACTGAAATGAAACTGAACTTAAAGATAGCTCAAGTGCAGTAGCATACAATAACATTTAATAGCATGTACATTGGGCAGTTATATCTATTATATTAATTTAAATGAATTTAAATTAATTAAATTAACTTAATTTAAATAGATTATATTAATCTATTTCCATACAAAATGGGATGTCACTTGCTGCTGCAAAAGAATATATTAAAACATTAAAAATATCCTTGAAACTAGATCTTAACGATATTGGAAACATTCACTTTGTGATATTTGAAATCTTTGTGATGAATATCACAATATTTATAAGACAAGAAAGGAACTGAAAATTAACCCACAATAAACTATAGCTAAAAACAACTTGCTATTATCTAACAATAGAATCTGTCTTTACTGGGAAAAGCAAGGCAGTATTTCATATTTTAGTTAAGTCTCTGAAAGGTCTGTACTGGTACACTGACAATTCTCACTGACAATTAAGAATAGATTTCACAGAACAGGAATTCTAAGACCATTTTAACAACTACCATGACAACCTAAGTGTAATTATAAAAAAGCAGCAGCATAATCAGATCGTCTTACATTTGTTGTCATAAGTTGTGCCAATAAATGCAAAGCAGGGCGGAGAAGTCACTTGCTTTTGCTCAATATTGTCTTTAGGGAATCTAAAATATTTCTATACAGCAATAGATGAATGTCTTCCGGTGATCAGTTCACCTCACTCATTTTCGCAAAATTTCTCACAAAATTTATCACAACACTATGAGTGAGCAAGGACAAAAATGTTTATGATTGGCTCGAAGACCACATGCAGAGCTTGTACACAAACAGTGGATATACTGTACAGATCACGACAACTAAACCACAAACTTATAAGAGAATGGATGAATCACAAATTGTCTACATTGATGACATATCCTTAGTGATATGTCTTCAATCATATTGCAGCATGGCATCGGGTGGCTTCCACAGTATAGTCCACGTAAAGGCCACGCTTTTGACCCAGCCAGCCTGCTTGATGATATAGGGGTGAAGGCTCCTTAGTGGGAAATGACTCCTTCATGGCACTACCAGCTCAGAGAACTGATGGCTGTGTTGAGTAGTGTTGAGGGGGGCTGGGATACAACAATTTCATGTGAAATTCCAGACTTGACCACAGTGGTGGCAAGGCTGACGCCTCCACCGTGGCTCAGTGTGGGTGGCTTGCACAGGCTGTACTTCATCTCCACTGATTGCTCCGTTGTTGCAGGTGCAACTTTGCAGTGGGTGGCATGGTGTGGTTGGCAGTTAGTGCATTGTTGCAGGTAGAGGTAGGAGATGCTCTCTCTGCTTCTGTCAGAGCATCCCCAGCTGGGCATGTTGGCACAGTCACAGCACACTCCACGATAAAACACAGACATAACACTCCTTACAACATATCGGCATAAATACACACACATCTGTTTACAATATCGACACACACATGCTGCTTTACGGCATACTGCAATGCATGTTGGTAAACCTAACATATGCATCTTTACTACTTTTGTGCCAACAAGGTAGAAATGCAATAGGCCTCAGAGATGTTAACTGACATTCCTAACCAGAGCTAAAGACAGAGCACCTGAACAACATAAGAAACATGCAAATAACTGGATTTGCTGCTACTGGATGGCCGGCTCCATTGCAAAGTGTGCAGGAAGTAGACTGAAGCAAAAAAACAAGATAACTACAACAAACATGAAACAAGATGCAGGGGCCTGTATCATTAAGCTGGATTTCTTGCTTAGCTAGATAACTTTGAGGCTAAGTAGCAGGAATGCTGGCTTACCGCTATCACAATGCTTGGTTACTTCTTAGTGGGATACATCACCACAGTAATTCATCCTATGGAGCAAACCTGCAGGTTATCTTTCAGGCTCATAGATCTCAAACAGTGCTTGGACTAATCAAAGACAAGTCGGTAGATAACCGGATGTAACAAATGGGCTTTCCCAAGCTCTTGAAATGGCTTGTCCATGAGACTCCTCTGACCGCAGTAAAATTAGCTGTATATTCAATACTCAGTCTTCCAGCTGTAAAATCACTCAGAAAGCAAGCCAGGCAGTTTTTAATTACAGACCTTTGATCTCTGCAGGCAGAGATGCACACTGATCATTATTTGTGTTTCGAGCCCTGTCGCCATTTGTGCTAAATTTTGTTAATTCCTATTAAATGAGGCGTTCACTGCTGTAAAAAGAAATTGTTTCAGCATTTTGAGTTGATAGCAATTCTTGTGCACCCCTTTACTATTCCAGATTACTTTAAAGGGAATTGTAAATTAATATTTGAATGTTTGCATGTGCACATTGTGTTCAATAACTGTTGTTCTCTTATAGTCACTGGTGGTTAATGGACACATTGGAACTGTGAATATGAATAAAAAGATTAAGAATAATTACAAAAACCACAAAGCACATGTTTGGAAATTTAGACAATTATTGGCATTTTCTTAACCACAGTCAAATTGCACCTATGCATTTTTGCTGTCAGTGATTGATTGCCTTTCTAGCTTTGGCAGCAGCCATGGTGGTGTTTTTTGTTTTTTTTGGCGTTATCATACTTTTAAATATTTCATAATTTACCATAATAATTCTCTGTTCCGCTGCAGTGAAATAATATCCCTGTTGCAATCCATGCTTATGTTATTGGCTGATTGTTGCACACGGCATGCTTTTATATGTTGATAGTCAGCATTGTGATACTGCTTATTTCAGAATGCATTTGTTTGGTTTTGTTAAGCTGAAACTTATGTTCGAACCCTGACTTTGTTAAACCAGTTTCATGCTGGGAGATAACATTCCATCTATACCTGGCCCCACCAGCTCAGAAGCTGGACCCCAAAACAAAGCAAACAATTAGCAATGACAACAACCGAGCACTGAGAAATGTTCACTGTTCTACTGGCTCAGACCAGGATCACATGGACCTTACTCAGTCACTTGATTACAGAACATTACAGGTTTGATAACAGGTGCAAATAATATTATTAAATACGAAGCGTTATAATAGTAAACTTGTATCCAAAAGCTAATTATATAGAGCCACTAAAGTGCCATGAAAAAAATGTTGCTGTACAATCCAATGCAGGAGGACAAATGGTCCTTTAAGCTGTTTAATCAACATTCTGTCTGAAGTGGTCATTTGTCAGGCTGCCATGAGAAGCAGAAGCAGCTTTGCAGTTGCTATATTAAGACAGAGGTAATTCCATCAATAAGCCAGGATGAAGAAGACACTAGCACTGATAGCATCACGAGTTCTGAGTGGGGGAGTGATGGTCTTGGCATCCCTGGAAAAGGGAAATAATGGCAGGAAGAAATAATAAGCAGAGCTTTTAGATCAGATGCTTTTTAATCAGCAATACTGGGAGTTGGAGAAGATGACATCATTTTGCCAGGATTGCCTAATTAATATCAATAGAGCATGAATGCAGTGGTCGAAATGTTCTTCCATATTACATTAAAAAGATTGGACAGGTCATAGGAAAGACAGGACTTATAAACCTTCAGTCTGATCTAATTCTCACTGATGCAGTTTGAAAAGATGCTTATGTCTTTGTGTGGTGATCATCCCTCTCTTGCTAACAGGAATTGTCAATCGATTAGTGTGCAGTCTGACTGAATCTGAAAGTAAAGATAAATAAGAGGCCCTCATCTGAAAAAAAAAAAACATTTTAATGGGGTTTTAAGGGTCTTAGGCTGTCAGCTGCCTGTATGCATCAAAGTTTTCTCAACCTGCAGGAGCATGACATGCATTATCAGTGTCCCCTGTCTCAGGACCATTGCATTTCAGAAAAAGTGCTTACCTGCATGGTGTTCTGGCTGCCTTATGTTGTTACACTGCCTTTTTAAATGATGTTACCTTTGTATATAATTTATATTGATTGCTACATATGATTATTTATATAAATGAGTGCTGTCAAACATTTAAAATTTTTAATCAGATTAATCACAGGGTTGCTGTGGAAATGCTGCGCATTTCATTTTGCATGAGCAAACAGACTCAAGAAAAAAGGGAATATATATGCACTTAACATGTTTATTGAACATC
>JAODJW010000007.1:23080327-23105692 GCA_026777045.1 Hyperopisus bebe | reverse complement strand
CCCCCCCCCCCCCCCCCCCCCCAGCCTGGTGCACTATGCTGCCTGAGATTCAGTAGCGCCTGGTGATTTTTAAAATGAGGAGAGCATAGTGTCAACAGTTGGCAGTATGACCAAAACCCAAAACAAGGTCTTTTTTCTTATTTTAGCCAGTCACCTACTTATATGTAAATTCTGTTCTCCTTTCTTTTTGTAAGAAATAATCTATTATCCTCTCATACCAGCATGGCTTTTTCTGAAGCGATTTTTCCCATTTTGAACATGCACACAGCTTAGTGAGCTGACAACAAAACTAGTCCACTAAAAAAACAAATGATCAAACTCAATAACTGCTCATGTGAAAACTCAAAGGATAATGACTTTATTTACACTAATTACAGATGCCAACGGCGAGATATGACATATGAAATGATGAACTGTCACTCTGGGTTGCACTGAAATGCTTCTGTGCCCCCGCATGCAAGAGAATGAATGAATTCTATGAGCTAATGCCTCCACCTGCATGTGGTATTGGTAGTTTATCCTGTCCCATCGAGGTGTCTCCTAAAAAGTCTGTAGAGAAGCCTGGCTTCCAGGTAGGTATAAAATATCTGACTGCAAATCTACCTGTTCGGTCAACATTGCTTTGCTCTGGATTCTCATAGAAGTGCAGCATTCAGGTGTGCTCTGGTAACTCGTAATCGAAACATATTGACCAATAAGCTTTCATCTGTTATTCACTTAGACAAAGTTTACAAGAATCTTCCATAGACTTCCAGTGAAGCACAGCGTCAATGGGTGTCTATGGGCTGAATTTATCCTGGCTTTAAAGGGAAAATTTATGTTTATGTTATCGGAAGCAACTCCTGTGAAATGATCGGCACTGTGGTTCAGTTAGTAAGATAAATTACAAATTTAATCACAAATAAAATTAATTTAATTGATACATTAACTAATTAAATTTTTTTGCCAATTCTATGGAGGAAACTGCACTCCCCCTGTAGTCTTAGAGCAGTAGCTTATGGCTCCAGCCCCCCTACGACCCTGTGAAGGATCAGCCATTAGGACGATGTACAAATTGGTGTAACACTTTGATTTTTATTCAAATCCGTGACCACGATAGGGCAGCAGGGCTGCCATACATCTTGCTCTGTTGGTGGAGTTTTCTTGTCCCCACAATGGTAATGTAACTTTCCTCAGCCTGCATTGGTTTCAACTCAGAAGTAGAAAGATGTGTTTTAGTTGGATTGCATAAATACATGTCCTCTGCTGCACTGGCATCTAAGAAACATCTTCACTGTACTGTGTCCTGAGCTACCCAGAATAGGGGCAGGCTTGCTGTGACCCAGTGATGCAGTGATGGCAATGGAAAATGGATGTCACTGCTAATAATGCAAAACTCATTTCTGAGATGAGTATTAAACCTGACAGCAGAGTTGTTCCCAGCTCTTCATAGTAATAAAATTTTGTTGTACAAAGGTGCTGAGTAACAGATTTGCATTCACTGCTATTATATGTAGATCCCCAGATAAGATGAGCATTGCCAATCCTGTGCATGTCCAGCAGACTTCAGGATCAAACTGTTCTGCCAGCAGCACCAAGAAAGCCAAGGAAAAGGGCGACAGCATAATTGTGAAGAACACACATTCTCTGATTTATTAACAAGAAGCTAACACTGGATGAATATCCATTTTAAATATCTGAAAAACTGAATACTTCTTGTAGTTCTGCCAAAACTGTAGATTCTCCAAAACCCTTATTTTTTCAAACCGTTAAAAACTTTTAATTTCCATTAAACACTACATAACTAAATCTATATGTATATATAGGTGACATGGATATTGCATATTTGCAATATTCAATTATAAAATAATACAGCATACAGTAAGACATCATGCATTAAAAATGGTTTTCTCATGGGTTTTGCATTGCATCTGAAAACTAGATTTGGGGCTGTTGGAAATGACAGCATTGTATTCCACGGATAGCCATATCATTTTGTTTGGCCATCTAATCGGTACTTGCCCCACTCTCACCAGCTTATTGGTACTTCATCCTGTCTCATCGAGGTGTATCCTAAACAGCCTGGCTTCCAGGTAGGTATGAAATATCTGACTGCAAGTCAGCAACTTGTACAATTTCTTGAAGCACTGGATGTATCACCCGGAAATGTAAAAGTCAACACAACCCAGGGGAAACAAAGGCTGGCACAAAGGAAGGCACAAAGATGACTGCAGGATAGGAGCAGGAGGATGCTGCGGGTTCTCCCCTCTGGGCATTAGAGGATAACGGTAGGTGAACAGAAGTCTGGACTGCAGCAATGGATAGTGTGACTCAGCCAGCTTGACCTCAGCTGGTACCAGTGGCTGCCCCAGGACCTGGGTCCAGAGTGGCCCAAGCACTGGGTGGAGGGAGGGGCCTATGGAGTTGGACTCAGGGCAAGGCCCAAAGGGTCCCATTGTAAGTCTTCCAGGCAGATATCCTTTGGATCCCTCCCGTCCAAGTTGGCGGCGGCCGGGGAGTCGGGCGTTGGGCTGGTAGTGGCTGGGGGGTCGGCGTGGGGTGGGCATCAGGGACATCAGGTGACAGGGCTGTAACTGACTGGACGGCAGGAGATGTGGCGAGGCTGGAAAACCTGGAGGAGAGCCGGCTGAGGCCGGGACACCCAGAGGCACACAGGGCACAAAAGTCCCACTTGAGCCGGGAACCTGGGGTGTGGGCTTAGTGGCCCTCTTTGATCCAGGAGCCCGGGGCACAGCAGCGGCGTGGATGGTGAGTGTGTAAATCTCCCCAATGCACTGTTGACTCAATTAGCTCTATTTCGACGAGCAAAACTAACATTTATGGTTGTGTCCAAATCCATTTTGCTATTTTGACACCAAAAAAAAAACAGAATTTGCGCCAATGCAAGGCACAAAAAGGTTGTGCTCACTCTCATTATTATTCAGAGGTGTGTTTTGGTCGTAACATGCAATGAACCAATGAGAATGGCATGTCATCTCACCTTTAAAAGGCAGTGGCACATGAGCTAAGGTGGATTTCTATTACAATGGTGTGTATGCCCAGCAAGCCAGATTGCTTTACGCCCGAGAAAATGGACATCCTCGTGCGTGAGGTGAAAAGGCATGAGCACATCATCTACGGGAGCACCACTGTTCCATGAAGCCTTTCGGCGTGAACCAGGTGTGGGACGAGGTAGCAGCGAGCGTGCCCTCATTTTCTCATATCACCAGATCATCCGCGCAGTACCAAAAGCGGAGTAATGATATCAGAAGATGGGAAAAACAGAAGCTCGCTGCGGAAGGAGCACAGTGGCTGGGAACGGGGACTTAATTATGCTTGTGTGTTTCATTTTTATTTTGGGTTTGCAGTTAAGAAAATATAAATAAAAGTGCAAACAGAAAAATATTGTTTAAACAAAACACAGCCTACAGTTTTTAAGGTGTTTTGAAATACAAATAAATAAAAGGCAATAAGGCTGTCAGTTTTCTACATCTCACAATTTAGATTCCTTACCAGGCTACAAACGATTCAGCTCCTCTGCCAGCTGATCCCTCCTTGCCCATGCTGCTGCCGGCATACACTCCTTTGTTGGCATCGGCACATGCAGTTCAGCATCACGCCTCCCCTAATGTGTCCTCATTTATGTCCAGCAGACATCCATCACGCATGGCAATGTTATGCTACTTACAACATGCCACAAAGAATGCCGCAACCTTCTGAGCGCTGCATTGTAATTTTCCATCTGACATTTAAACACCTGAAATGCATTTTCAGATATCCAAATGTCCTTTCGGTTACAGTACGTGATTAATTCTTTTAATGAATTTGAAAGGATTTTTAATGATATGGTTTGTTCTCCACTTTATATGTTGTTTTTCATTTGATGTTTTATTGAACAGTACGATTACGTGAAAGGACCGGATGTACTCTATAATACAACATATAGAAATGAAATTAAATAAGAAAAAAACGTTAGTGTGCCTCAAACACATACCTGTGTCAGTAAGGAACGTCGTGCACCCGCATGTTTATAAAACACGCCATTTAAATAGCATTTAATAATGCGCCACTGACTTTAGACGTGGTTTTTGTTCAATGTCATTTTGCTGCCTTAATATCAGAAGTCAACTTGGCGACCAGACTCACTTACATGTTGGCTGTCTTTGTGACTGTAAGTTTTAAACTTTTCAGTACTATTATTTGTGCATTGTGCATAATAGGTCCAAAACAGAGTGCTCCCAGTGAGTTCAGTAGACATTGTAACTTTGTACAGCGCTGGCGGTATCTGCATGTCTGGGCATGCCTTGCGAGCGTGTGTATATCGTGTGATCACTATAATTGGGTTCCAGGGTATATAAAAAGTCCAGGTAGGATACAACAAGCTAATTTGACATGCAAAGTGTACAATACAGTACTCTTTGGTTAGACATTTTATGTTAATGGTCAGGCAAACAGACTGTTATGGGTTGAGGTTAGGGGTGCCCAAATATTATTAACAGATTTTCATATTCACAAATTTTCATGTTTCGACCCTAACCTTTGCCAGTGTGACAGGGTTACTGCCAATTCGCCAACCACATACAGAAGAGGAACGCTGGTTCAACAGATTTTAAATTTGGCCCTTTTTTTAATTTCTGCCTTTATCCGGCTGATTGAACTGACCACATTAACAGCAGCAGTTACATGCTGCCATTCAGCTTTTTTGTCACACTGACAGATGGACTGATAATGTACCAAATAAAACTGCTTGGCATTCCATTACTTCAGACACTTTAAAGTCTGCACTTCATATTCTGAGAAATTCCTTTTTTTCTCTGGTTTGTGACTATATTGTCTGTGACATAGCTAACACGTTTATATACACATGGCTAATGCATTGCCAATGTAGGGTAATTAGTGGGTGGGAATGGGGGCAGTTTCTTAAGTGAGCCCCCTTGCAAATGTCTCTATCATATGTGGGGTTTGTAACTTATGATGCACTTTGCGGTTTACACAAAGTTTTATAAATCCCATAAGAATTTATGAATATTCTTTATGAACGAGGCCCCAGATTGTTATTTATAAGGAAAAAAACAAATGTGATAGCCCCCGTATAGAAGAGAAATGATCTGTGAATAAATTTGAACATTTCCAAATGCACATATCTAGCGTGACACTCCTGCTTTTAGACTCTCACACTGACGCAAGAAATCTTAAATATTAATCGTAAATATATATTATTCCATTATGAACCTAAAATTAGCTACATTAAAATTGTTTGGGTAGTTTGCAAACCCTACAGACTACACTAGCATTGTACCATACTCTGAGATTTTCTACATTTGCATGTTACTCACTTAACATTTATTAAAAATATACTCAATATTATATGTTAGCAAATACGTTTAGAGTATGTTCACCATTTGAGTATGTTTATTAGCAAATAAAATGCCATATCTTTGATTCAACAAAGTAACCTCCTCTAGCAGTTATAACTGCCAAGAAAATTCAAGGCATTCTTTGTACAAGGGACATTAAATCCTGCTCTGTTTCATGGGATGAAACAGTTAACTACAGGTATAGTGCATTTACAGGACAGCCTAGAATTTGACTGTCATCACCACACAATCAATTAATAGGATGTCAGACATGCAGTGTTACATACTTGTTTGCCACACACCGTAACCACGTCACTTGTTTTATTTGACTTATACTTCCATTTATTATTCACTCACCTTTCAAGTGCTTAATAAGAATTTAAAAATCTACAGTTTCTTAAATAAATGGACAAGTGGTCAAATCCTGTGGTGTGCAAAAACTGTTGATTGGTAGTGTATTTACAAGGTAATAAAACTGTTACATATATGTAAATGTGTGTGCATGTGTTTGCAGACTTGTCTAACTCCAGCCAGCTGACCAAAGCAGAGATGCACAGGTACCACTTTACAATCAGGTTCCCTTTTGCCAGGTATAAATGGTAGTGTCATTAATAAAAAGAAAACTGTGTTACAACTTAATTGTTTATAATTGTCTATTAATGATTTATACAGTTACAACCTAATTTGTAACCTGATTATAAGGCATTCATAAACTCTTTATAATGATATTTATATAATGAATGTGACAATTTCTATGCATCGTGGAGGCGTAATGTGATTCTGGGCTTTCAGTGTTCACACACTGGCAACAGTTTTTCATTCTGATTCCGTACCCATAATCCTCTTAGGCTTACCTGTTTGTTTTGCACTTTGTTTTGATGAGTTTGATCCCATCAAAATGAATGAGCAAGTGCCTGGCATACTTTTTGATGAACCGCATTGGGTTAAATGGCTTGTAATTTCATTTTTAAATTAAGAGACTTCTTTGTAGGAGAAGTCATGTACATCATACGGTTTCTATGATCAAGCCATGATTTGAAATGTGCTATGATTGTATGGTTATGCTTTACATTGACTGAACCTTCATAATGCATTTATTATGCATTCTTAGACCATTCATTGCACCTTCATAATGCATTCATAATGTGTTCACAGAACATTCATATGCAGCATGTAAAAATATCTTGACATCCTAATATACCTTAACAGCTTCAATGTACAATAATAGCATTATTTGATTATATGATTATAATAATTATCATATAATGTTCCTTAAAAGTGTACTGTATATTAAAGTTGTTAAAGTACGTTAGGATGGTAAGGCTCCTAATGCTTTATAAAGCCATTAGGAAAGAGCAGTTAAATTGTCACTGATTATATTGCTCTAAAAGTCACCAAACGCTGAATCTTTTCAATTACTGAAACTCAAAAGCACATCAGTAGATTAGGTTTTGCACTGTCAACTGCCCAGTAATAATTTGATCATCCTTAAATGACAAATTTAACACTAAATCCATAAGTATGGAAACTTGAATGTCAAGAAATATCACCTCAAACCAGAGGACAGAGAAAACAGTACAGATGCCATTACTGTGATTCATTTGCACACATATTTCTACTATTTCTTGTGTTCCACAGATTTACAAGCAGCCCATCCAGGTCAGTGGGTATGGTATGCATCAGCTCTGCCAGACTAGATTTATCTAAAATCCCGGGCTGCCATCCACCCTTCATCAGTGCTTGGCATGTCTGGGCAACTGTTTTCCCTAATTCCAGCTCTCTCTTGGATATCCCCCTAAAGCTGAATTTCTTACTTGGTGAGGACTCACAGCTCATTTCTCCCATATGGCATATTTATGATGACTGCACACAAGAGAAAGAACACTGTACAATTTACACGCTTTTCTTTCTGTCCCTTGTAGTTTCTAGCAGAGCTGTTTTTAAAAAGGATATGAGACTCAGTAATGTAGGGAGATTACCGATCAAATCATATCGTTCCTTTTCCTGTGGTTTCCTATGTCATCTAGCTTCTTTCAGTCCATTATAACTAGATTGCATTCAGTTTCAATACATTTTTTAGGTTTGGTTCTAGGTGCTTTGGGAGGAGTCTGTTTTTTTTCCCAAGTGCAGCAGGATTCAAAGCAGGCACTTGGCACAGTCAGAGGCTTAAATATGCCTTTTCAGCCCAGGTCATTCAGACCCGAATGGCAGTCGAGAGAATGAACTATAATTCCATTAAAAAAAAAAAAGCATTTCTTCATTTTATTTCCATAAACAATTAGAATTTTCTTGTTTCTCATACATGATTTTTATACTTCTGAATCCCCTTCTGCAATGTCTAACACTCAACAACAAAACATAAAACTTGAATAATCATAGGCTACAATACAAATATTTTTGGAAAGTTTGGCCATTATACCCCTATAGCGAAAAGATTCGGTACCCAGACAACATGAATACCTTTAGTGTTTTGAGACACTCCTATGTGAATAATCATTACTTTAGGGTGTTCAACACAAGACAACTGAGCTTTGGGCATGTGCCTGGTGGGTCAGTACCAGCAGAAAGCAAACACTGACAGGCAGCTGATGTGCAGATTGTGTTGCCCAGTCTTTCTGATACTGCAAATTATGTCACACTTATGTGTGGCTCACACCAGGGTGACATGTTTCAGCATGTCCTTGTTACTGACGTGCTGACATACCAGGTTAAAATGACTTCCCTTGGGCACACTGGACCTCAAGCAACAGTGTGCCTTCAGCATAGCACCAGCACCATGTAGAATTCCATTTCTCTGTCTGTGCGGGGCTTTGCTTCTAGAAAGCTATAGTGCTATCTACACTAAATCACAGCTCTCTGAAGAGTAGTTCTAAAGCTAAATTGAAAGTCAGCTGAGTGCACTGTTCTAAATGATCAGTGTCTCAGGGATGCCAAAAAAAGTTTAACCCATTGAAACACTTAATACAGTAAATGTCCAAAACCTGTAAAAATATATATAGGTTGTCGTTAACTTACGACCTATGCGATTTAAGACTGATTGACTCCCTAACTATTCAGAGAACACAGTTATGTGGCCATGACTGTGTCATGTCTGGCAGTGTGAATATTGCCCAGAGTGTGGGTGTGACAGTTTCCACCCCAACTCCTGGCTGCACTAGTATCCCTGTGAGAAAATACTGATAACAAGGTTGAAAGCACCAAATAGAATGACTTCAAGATTAAATAATTTTATTAAACAGTATACTACAGTATACTTACAATAATACTTACATACAAAATAAAGCCCCAACGTATGACCTAATTGACTTAAGACCAGTCGGTGGGAACCGATCACGATCATAAGTCGACAACAACCTGTACACAAACTGTCCATAACTTACATTTTCAGGCATTTTTATGTCTTTTTTATGTCTTTTATGTCTTAAAAACATTCTGTGCAGAATCTTTGTTGGTTTTCTTTTCAGCACAGAGGAAAGCATGTTTCTTCCGATGTGATTACACCTGCAGTGGTTACAGTGTGTGGCAATGAGGGAGGGGTCTGTTAATGAAGCAAATGCAGGGGATGCATTACACTCAGGTATTCTGCCCAGTGATGTAATGCTCTTGTCACACAAGTATTCCATGGCCTGACACCATCTGATGGACAGGAACTGCTTTTACACATAGCCGGCTAGCTAGGTAGCACACTAACCCCTGAAATTTTGTGTTGCCACTACACCCACAAAACAGCAGCAGAATTTAATAAACAGTCAAATCAGGTTGTCGCCCTGACTCTGGTCAAACAGAGGAGAAACTGTGAGCATACAAAATACCCCCAATACAATATATTTGGATACTGCTGCTTGAATGGCTACAGATTCTTCAGTGTATGTAAGCAAGCTATTCATTTGTTTTAACACCTGTATACTGCACCGGCAACCAGAACTATAATTTACATACCCTCACATCTAATATTAGTTCCAGGATAATTACTACTTGTTTTAAGCAATAGAGTTACATTCTAATTGTTTAAAAATGTTTGGAGAAGGGATGAGGAAAACCTGTTAATGTAATTGTATGCCCCCAGTTTTGGGGAATATATATGGTTTTAACATTAGTCCACCACAGTCTGCACTGCCTCTGCAGACACTTCGGTATGTGAGACAATAACTCAAAAATTGTTCAACAGATCTTTTTCAAACTCTGCACAGGCATTGTGGATGGGATCAAAAAATTGTGGATGTGGATCAAAAAATTCTAAGACAGACCACCCCAAAACTGAAGCAGAGCTGCATAGTGATTAGCCAAAACAAGGGCAGTTTTGATACTTGATACCATTAAAACAACTCAGTCATTTAATGTATGTTTTCACACTTTGCTGAGGCTTTGTAGGTGGGCCCAGAATGGAAGTGATTCAATTTTGAGACAGATCACGCCAAAATTGAACCAGCGCTGCATAATGATACCCAAAAAAAGAGATAGTTCTGAAACTTAGCCCTGTTAAAATAATAACTCAAAGAGATTTTGACAGATATTTCTCAAACTTTGCACGAGCATTCTATGGGTGACAAAGTGCATGCATTTTGTGACAGATCACCTCAAGACTGAAGCAACATCATTTAGTGGTAGCAAAGGTAAGGGTGAAAGCAGACAACATTTCACCATGTGAACGTGATAAGATTGCGCCTCTACGCATTGACTACCATGCCCTGAACACAACCATGATCAAGTGATGTGAGCCACTTCTACTTACCCCCTTGGCATTGGAACAGCTCCAGACTGCCCGCATCTTTACCAAGCTCGACTTGCGTAGTGCCTACTGTATAACCCGATCCAAGTTTGCAAAGGGGACAAGTGGAAGACAGCGTTCATCACAACTGGTCAGAATGAATATCTCATAATGCCTTACGGTTTGGCAAAGAGTCCTTCTGTTTTTCAAGCTTTCATGAATTATGTTCCGGCTGACATGCTACATTACTTCGTTATTGCCTACATTGATGACATCCTCATTTTCTCCACTTCTCCTGAACAACATATGCCCCATGTAAGGCAGGTCCTGGGGCATCATCATGGTAACAGTTTTTCATGACGGGTGAAAGTATGGGCACGGAGCTGGGCTAAGAGTCCCATGGAAATAGTGGTGGCTGATATCCCAGGACGCACTGCAAAGGAGTGAGATTGATTGCCTGCTGGGTGAGCAAATTCCTTGCATACTCTGCTCAGGGGAGGTGTCAGGCCCCCTCTGATGGATTGGCAGCACAGAGGAGCCTGAGAGTCTTGGTGACCTCCAGGAGTTAGAAATGATTGGGACAGGTTATTCTTGCACCATCAGATGGTCAGAATAGTGGGAGAGAGCATCAGCTTTAAAACTGAATCCTAAGAAGTTATTATACAGAATAATGATACAGAAAGAACCAGGAGCAAAAGCACACAGCAAAAATGACAACTAACACAAACGCACTCAATGACTGACTAAAGATTAAAGCATGGCACTTATATACACAGATAATTAGGTTCAAACATAGATTTATGAGCTGGGAAAATTGAGTTATATATCTTAATCTCTGCCTTGTTTTTAAAAGATCACATAATATTAGCCCGCACCCAATCTGCCCCTTTTAAAACATTTATTGTAAAGAACAAGTAATCAGGTTACCAGAGGAACCACAAGAGAAGACTGTATTATTTGTCTTTGAAGAAGTGCTTATAGTCAGTCAGCATTCTCTATAACAGCATCAAAAGAATGGAATTTATCACCAATTCACATTAAAGACGTCAACACATACTGCTCTTTTACTGGTCAGTTGAAACAGTGGCTTATGAACAATAAAGTACACTAAATGGACAAAAGTATTGGGACACCTGGACATTAAACCTACGGGAACTTTTATGACATATCATTCTAAATCCATAGGCATCAGTATGGAGTTGGTCAACCCTTTGCAGCTAGAACAGCTGTCACTCTTCTGGGAAGGCTTTGTATGAGTGTATGGAGTATTTCTGTGGGAATTCTTGCCCATTCATCCAGAAGAGCATTTGTGAGCTCAGGTACAAGTTGGCATGTTGGACATGAAGGCCTGGCTTGCATACTCCATTCTAATTCATGACAAGGGTGTTCAGTGGGGCTGAGGTCAGGGCTCTGTGAGGGCCAGTCAAGTTTTTCCATACCAGACTCACCCAACCATGTCTTTAAGGCTCTTTCTTTGTGCCATGGGGCACAGTCATGCTGAGACAGAAAAGGGTCTTCCCCAAACTCTTCCCACAAAAGTTATAAGCATAGAGTTGTCCAAAATGTCTTGGTATGCTGAAGCATTAAGACTTCCCTACACTGGAACTAAGCAGCCAACCTCAACCCCTAAAAAACAACCCCATACCATTATCCCATCTAACCAAACTTGACACAATGTAGCCAGGTAGGTAGTGTTCTCCTGGCATCCACCAAACCTAGAGTTGTCCATCAGACTGCTAGCAGAGAAGCGTGATTCGTCACTCCATAGACCAAGGTTCCACTGCTCCAGTGTTCAACCTTTCACCATTGCATCTGATGCTTGTCAGATGGAATACCCCCCAGGTTCCTTAACTTAGGTGTGAAAGCACTTTACATAGGGTAATGTTTCAATTTCATATAGGCCACTAGACATCTGCATCTGCTGGTAAGGACGGAGTTAGTTTAGCCAAGTTTAGTTTTAAGGTTGAAATACAGCTGCTACCCATCCTGTATTTTACCGGATCGTCCAGTATTTAAAAATGAAATTCTGTATCCCCATTGAACTAATGTGACACAATTTGTCCCGTATTCGTGGTTTGACCCCTCCCCCTCAAAAATTTTATACTTTATCGTAAAGGAAGTCCAGTATTTCTTCAGATGTAAAATGGCAACAACCATAGGAAGGAATGACTTACAAACACTAAAAGTCTTGCGTTGCAAGTAATTATTAGCCAGCAGCACTTCTCTTCTCTTGAATAGTATTGTGAACCGGATGCTTTACTAAACTAGACTCAAGATTGAAGAAGTTTTATGTGTCACATGCATAATTATACATGTAAATCATGCAGTGAAATGTAACAATGAATCACTCCTGAGACTGTGCATTTGATTTAAATAGAAAAAGGAAAAAAAACTAAAAATGGTGATATGGTACATAAGTTTTATTTGTTTTATTGTTCCTTCTCGATCATGTTAAGTCAATGGAGGTGTTATATATTTGGTATTCATAAACAGATACATTAATGACAAGCAGTATGTACACAAGTAAGCAATATGTACTCATATAATTCAAAATTTAAAGTGACATTGTGCTTTGCAGAACAGATGTCCAAATGGCAAACTAATTTGTTCCCTCGTTTTAATTATGTCATGGCCGCGTTTTATTAATTCGATCCTACTTTATTTTTTTTAGAATGTCCCTATAATTTTTGACAGTATGTCATGAGAGGGGCTCCATACTCAAATTAGGTTTGATCGCATAGAATTTGTTCAGTAAAATTTTCCCACTTTTAAAGGACATACCTTGGTCCAATGCTATTCGTTTTTATAGTTTTATGGAGTTCGTGACACTTGGTGGCACCTAATAAACTGTCAAAGAAAAGTTTTGTTGAACTTTTTGCTTTGGTGCAGGTTCACAAAAATCCCAAGCTGTCTGTAATTGTTCAGTTTTTCAGATTTCACAGCCACTGGCAACAACTGGTCTGTCGCAATGTATGAACTTTTACGTCCCAAACCATTCGATGATACTGAAAGAATGCCGGGGTATAGGTTAGTCTGTGGCATTCGGGATGACAATACACAACAGCGATTGTTGTCAGAGTCTAATTCGGATTTCAAAAAAGCCTTAGAAATCACTTAAGCAGTGGAATTAGTGACACAGCATACTCAGGTGACACATGGTGAAGGGTTGTGGCTTTGTCTTCGTGCTGTCAATCAGCTGCCTGGACACAGTTCCACGCGTGATGGGAAGAAGCACTCCATGGACATGTAAGCCACCTGTGTGGGGGTGTTCATTACTACAAGGAGTAGAGATTTAGGAACGTGGAATGTCATGTTTGCCATAAAACAGGCTATATGGTGCAAGAATGTCAGGCTAGAAACAAATGTTTTGGTGCAAAAAGCCATCCATAGCACACACACATTAACACATTGAAGTGGATACAGGAGGTGCTTTTCCACAAATAAGTGGACATACTTATGATCGCAGATAAGTTAACATTCTTATGGAAGTAATGGCCCTAGCATAAGGGGACAAAACTGACTGCACAAGATAAAATTGGACTGGATCAGCATTTACTATGTAAGACCCAGTACAGTGCAAGATATACTGGAGACGTTTCCTGGGGTTTTTGGAGAGGGTCTGGGTACCTTTTAGTCTAGAACAGAGATACTGTATATGTGAATCCTGAAACACAGCTATATTTTTTCAAGGCTAGGAGTGTACATTATTCGCTCAGGAATAAAGTGGAAGCAGAAGTGGATCACTTGTAGAGAAAGGGGATCATTCAGTCATTTCAGTTCTCCCACTGGGCAGCCCCTATTGGGCCAGTAGTTAAGGCTCATGACTCAGTCTGAATTTGTGGAGGCTTACAGTTAATCAAGTCTCAATGCTGAATGCTTACCCAATTCCCAAAAAAGAAGAACTTTTTGCAAGACTTACTGGGGGCCAGACTAAGGTATGAGTGTACAATCCTATACAATCTCAGAAAACAGGGTGAAAATCTGTACCATTGCTTGTCACTGGGGCTGTACCCTCAGGGGTCTGCCAACTATATCCTAAGCTGTAGGTAATTGTACATTTTAAGATACAGAAACGGACTCTGAGGAACATTTTTGTACCATTCATGGTACACCAATGCTGTATGTACCTTTGGGATGTTCCTCAGAGTCTTAAAAGGTACAATTACAAGGGTACAGTCCCAGTGACAAGCAAAGGTACAAATTTTTACCCTCTATTCTGCGAGTTCACAAAGCAGGCATCTTGAATGCAACACCAAGTTATCAAACTCAGAGGGAGGTTGGCCCAATGCCACTTCCTGGGGATTTGGTCCTTTTGGTGGGGAGTCTCACTATTTTCCCAGTAAATGCCCATCACATCCACCTTTCGACGAAAGCTGACCCAGTGTTGTTAAAAGTGTATTATACTGTAGTAGCATGAAAATATCATAACTGACACAGTTCCCTGGTTAACTCCCCTTTTTAATACACCTTTCTGCAAACAATGTCCACAGGCCTCTAGAACATTCCCTATATCCCTAGTACAGCCTACTAATTGACATATTAATATACAATACAGCATCCTGTAAGGGTCAAACCTACTAGTATTCTTACGTCCCCTTTCTTTTATCCTGCATTCCATGAAACAATTTACTAATCTTGTCCACATTACACAACTGTTTTACTCCAACTACCAGTCCAGTCTCCCTGTTTTTTATGACTATTGAAGATCTCCTCAAAACTGGCATCTCCCTACAGCCAGAGTCATCCTGTTGCTTTCGTTTTGCTGGAACATCCACCTGGTTTGAGTTCTGCTCTGCTGTCTGCTCAGGTGTTGTTTGGATGTCACTCTGTGTGCAGGTCTCTATTTTTTTCAGCAAGTCCCTGCAGTTTTGTCTGAGAATCTATCTGTCCTCGTTCAACAGTGTGGGAGCCTTGGGCCACCTCTCATAACACCATTGCTTCCCATGCCCCCTTCTCTGAAGTAATATATTAGCAAGACCCTAGCAGATCCGTCAAAGTATACCTCTTGCAAGTTCTTCAGCATGTTCATATCCTGGTGAAGTACTGGGTGCTTTGGTGGGTACTACACCCTGGGAACTTGTTCTCAACTTGTTCTCCACGTGTGACCCATGCACAGCTCACCTGGTGAGCAACCACATTCCAACAGTGCTGCCCAATAAGCCAGTAATGCAATATAGGGATCTTCCCCACCATCTGTTGGCTATTTTAGCAAGGTCTTCATCAGCTGCACCCCCTTCTCCACAATCCCATTTGCTTTTGGGCAATGGGGGCTCACTGAAACATGCTCAAATCACAGAACTCCAGGCTTGCATATGACAATGAGGTTCATTGTTTGACAGTACAATTTTAGGTATGTTGTGTCTAGTGAAAATAGACTTCATATACAGTATAACGGCATTGGTTGTTCTACTATTCAGTACAGCCATTTTGGGATAATTGGAAAAATTATTAATTGCCAGCTGGTAGTCTTTACCATTGTAATGAAACAAGTCAGTCCCTACCTTGTCCCAAGGAGCATCTGGTATCTCACTGGGATACAATAATTCCTTCTGCTGCTTTCTCTGGTGCTGGATGCAAATACTGCAGGTTTGAATCATTTCTGTGATGTCCTTGTTCAGTCCAAGCCAATAGACAGTGTCTCTGGCCAGTCATCTGTTTTTTTCAATGCTGAGATGTCCTTGATGAAGGCTCCATAGAAGCACTTTCTCTGCACTGTTGGAATCAATATCCTCTCCTTATTCAGCACCAATCCATACACAAATGACAAACTCTCTTAAAAACATTAAACTGAGGACACATCTGCTTGGGCCAATCATTGCATGGGAGCTAGATCAACTTTTGCAACTGTAGATCTTTCTGTGTCTCTTCTGCAATTTATTGTTTCAAAAGCACTGACAAAGGTATTGCTTCAATCACATCATTGATGTTTATTGCCACAGAACTAAGCTACAAGTTTCCAATGTCCATCATGTTCCTGTAGTAGAACACCTCCAAGTCCATCCTTTGAGGCATTAGCTGATGGTCTTGTTTTCCTGTTAGGGTCAAAGAATGCCAGTACAGATTCTGTTGTCTGAATTTGCTTAAGCTGTTTCCATTCTGACTCATTTCATCTGCTGCAACTCTCTCAAAGCAGATGTCTTGGCTGACAGGTCTGAAACTGGCACATTTCCCTGTTGAGCTGGAGTACTTTTGGACTTGTTGCAAAGCACTCTGCACTGTGGTTGTGTTCCTTCAGTGTTCATGAAATATTCCTGGAAATTCCAGATTCCAGTACTTAGCCCTATACACTGCCTCAGCCAGGGCAGTACCACATGGTGCCACCATAAAGACATTTCACCAATCCCATTGTTTCACTGGTCACATCATCCAGCAGTGACTTCTGGCACCACCACATATGGAGATGCATGAACCATATCCCTATACTGCAACTCCAGCTGACATACAGCTAGACTGTCAATTCTATGTCCATTATATGCTGCTAGAATTATTTGCACTTTATCCTTAATTTGGGGCATAATTTTCAGTTTCTTAAAAATCATCTAATGTAATTAAGTTACCTTTAACACCAATGTCTATTTCCAACTGCAGCACAGTATCATTAACCCACAGGCGATCTAGCCACTTATCTGTCTGTGTCATCCAATCCTCTTGATTTTTACTCTCAGTCATTATCCACTGCTCCAATAAGCATAACCATGAGTGAAAGTACCTGTGCATACTCTTGTCTTCTCCGTAGTTGCCATTTTTTAAGAAACACATATTTGCAAGATGATTTTTTTTCTTTACATTTCATACACTTGCCTGTATGCAGGACACCTTTTAAACTGTCTTTTTTCCCACAGCATTTGCAGCTCTGTTTCTTTTTTTCCATCTTCTCACGACTGGCTTGTGCCTTCTTTGACAGATGCACATGGTCTAACGACTTTTCTGCTGCCCACGTTTCCGTTCCCAACAAACCTTTCTCATATGTTCAGATATGACATTCTAACTGCTCCCTTGCTTTGCAAATGTGGATTGCATCGTCCAGAGTTACATAAACATATGATCGGTTTGCAGTTCCTTGCCATTTCAACATAAATATCAGTAAGGAGGAAGACAATGGGGCTTGGTATTACCATAGTTTTCATATTACCGTAAGCTTTCAAGCCACTTCACTTTCCAAATCAATATGCCCTCCTTACAAATAATGGCTATTTCTGCAGCCCAGTCAGTTTTAGTGAAGATCTGATTATATCATAGCTATATGGAGTCACATACCTGCATAGCCCAATTGAAAGTCCAAGGGGGAATCTTAACATTCCAGGCAAACAACTACATCCTGTTTTGAAAATACCTACAGTAAAAACTTAGCATCCCAATAAACTGATATACTACATAATTCCAGAATGTCAACACATTGCATGTTTCAGCTCAAATTAAAAAATGTACTTTTAATGAAATTCCATTTTTTAAGTTTTATGAGTTGGTATTCTTCATGCAAACTCTTTTGTCTGCTGTCTTATGCAAAGGATATGAAAATGCTGTCTGCTGTAAATAAAGCCATACATTTGGGATCACGGTGTACATGCCTGTATGTTTCACCAATGATTGTGTCTTTTTTGTTTAATTTACCAAGGGAATTGGGGGTAAAACAAGCTGCTACAGAAAGATCAGCTCCAATTTATTCCATCTTGAAGGTAACATGTGACTTGATCCCTGTGTGGCTTTTTTGTTACTGTACTCATTTTCATTTATTCAGAAAAACCTAGGACCTGTGGGGAGGTTATGGTCCTTGGGGGAAGAAACTGCAAAAATGCAGACTGCTCCTTGTTGCGAGATTAGACAGCACCATTCTCTAGGCCTAGATTCACTGGGGGCACAGTGATAAACTACGGAGCCATATTGCACCACTTCATTGACTTCTTAGGGAGCCCAAGCTGAGAGAGGAAGTCATTGCATTAAGGTGCATAGGTGAAATCCCTGAAAGTGTCAGAGCAGCTTAAAGAAAACATACAAAGTGAATTCCAAATGCCTTAAAGCTGTTATGGTTTGGAGACATTTTCAATGAGTCATCAGCTCGTTATACAAGATTGCAATATTTATGTTTCGTATTCCATGCTGTCCTTCCTGTTACAAATTGTGTACAACATCAAGTGAAAAGTACTATATCATGACCCCAGTTACCGGTTAGTCATAGAGGTGTCGTGAGTGTTTTATCTGTTGTAATATGAATCTGTGGCTATGTTTTAAATGGCATTGGTGTAATATATCTGCGTCTAATTGTTAAAAAAGCAGGTCAGGCACAACAAAAGTGGAGTGAGACCACTACCCTATACACTCCTGGGCCCAAAATGAGCCAAAGCCAAAACTGCGAAACATTGAGCTTTTAATGATACTCAACAGCAAATAGCCAGAAGATGTTTTGGGAAATGTTGAACACCCAGACATGTGTTATTTTGCATTTCAGTTTTGTCGTGATTTAAATTTTGTGTACAAGAACACTATGTAAGTGAGTTTCCCAGTTTCCTGCTTTTCCCCCCAGCAGTTCACTGCAGCAGTGATCAGTGACGAGCACAGAAGGGCGACACAGATTTCAGGAGCACATTATGTACCTATTGCTAATTATGTGATCAATGATTTGTTGTTAATATCATTAAAAGCTTAATACTTTGCAATTTTTGGTCTGGCCTATTTTTTTCCCCAAGAGCTACTTTCCAGTAATTTTATTAGCAGTGGAAATAACTTCAGGAGCTGACCAGGCTAAAATTACACACAGAGACACCTTTAACTAAAAAAAAGTACTCTTTTACCTAACCCAAACAACATTAAAATACAGATACACAAAACCCCTAACTAGCCAAAACTGAGAGAAAACATATTGAAACAAAATGGCATCACACTCCCTGCTTCCCCAGCTACTGACAGTGGACACAATACT
Organism: Hyperopisus bebe; assembly: GCA_026777045.1. Taxonomy (NCBI): domain Eukaryota; kingdom Metazoa; phylum Chordata; class Actinopteri; order Osteoglossiformes; family Mormyridae; genus Hyperopisus; species Hyperopisus bebe. The sequence continues at coordinate 23,086,731 of JAODJW010000007.1, read as the reverse complement.
TATAAATATTTAAAGGATATCAACAAAATAGAATCAGAAGCAACCAAATCCAAAAAGGGCTAAGCAAAATTAAGTGTCACATAGCAACAACGGCCAAGCACAGTGCTTAAAGGAAAAAGAAACCAGCCTATCAGAACAGAGGGGTGTGAGATCTAATAGTGGGCAGGACCAAGAAGAGAAAGACACACCCAAAGAAACTTCCACCCACAGGCAGAGCAAGGTACACCTGGGGTCATAACATAATAGTATCTTCAAAGCGACTTTAATCTACCTGCAGTGAACCAGGCCCCACCTCAGTGTCAAGGATTCCTGTTTAATATGCCACTTAAGAAGACCACAGCCAGCACGGTGTTTTTGTAATTTAATATAATGTATTAATTATAATATATACTGTAAATCAAAGTAAGCACAAATTCAGAGAGAGCCAACCCCCCTGAAAAACGGATATTTTTATTACTGTTAATGTTGTTTTTGGTTCGCTGTCTCTGTAGTGGCTAATTGGTAAGAGTGACAGTGATTTGTTTAATTATTTGCAGAGGTAATAGATACTGTAAAGTGTTCATTTATAAAGAGTATTTTTCTATATTTAGCAGCACCATTAAAAGCTAAACCTGGCTCACTCATCTTGTTTTGAATCTTGCTGCCCAGGTCCTGCTGGTGATGCATGAAATCGGGCAACAAAATGACTTACCTTCTTCCCACTTTAATAATGTGATTGATGTGAACCAGCCCCTCCTGCACTCTTGTAACATGTGTAAATTAAGTGGTCTGCAACTCTGCAGATTGTCTAATACACAGGCAATGTCCATGAAGAAATGTGCTGCAGCTAAATCTATACTTTTTTTTCCTGACCGGGTTCTCTTGAGAGTTTATGCAAATTCCACCTTAGATCATCTGGCACACTCTCCCTGCACACATGCATTGATCTTTTGGTAATGACTAATGCACTCCCAATTACTACTATTGGATACAGGATTACCAGTGACTTAAGGTAAATTAAAATCAAGAGCTTCTTAAGAATGGGGCAACTCAACAAATCAGTGCAATGTCTTTTGATCTTCACAGGCTTAAGATAGCTATTAGTGTTGACATTGATGCCACGTGTTATTAGAGAGGTCGAGGCATTTTTCATATGTGCATATCATTCTTGTAGTACATAACAACAAAAGAATGCTGTTGAGAACCACAAACAAGCTGGCTCTGCCTGTTGTTTCTAAGCAGACTAAGTAAGGGAACAAAGACAGCAGACACTGTTTAAATATTCATTACATCTTCTCAACATGGATTTGGTGGTAATAACCTGGATGTGTCAAAGTCATACCAATGAATGTCTGCTTTTTCTGATTATGGCTTTCTTCTTGTCATTGGGGTTTGTTATTCTCCAGTTGTTACAGTATGTCATGAGAGGAGTCCATATTCCCTTTGTTAGGTCTTTGATAGATCAGTGTACATTTAAATCACAGGCAGGATATAAATATGGAAATTTTCCACCCTCCAGCTGTGAAGAAGGACAGTGTAATGTACAACACATAAAATGAAGTGAGATTCACCTTAAATTTTAATGGCTAAAGGGCAACACAATTGTTGAGACGGGTATGTGTGGAGTCTGGGGACACAAACAATGTGGGAGGAAGGTTCTGGTGACCCAGACGTAATTCAGTTCACACACACTCATTTTCTGAGTAGATATGACTTATGGGATTCTGCTTTGGTTCATGCCTAATAACGCAAATCAAAGCCTAACACCAGTCCAAAAACTTTGCAGCAAAATAATGCCACTCTGGTTTCATTTTGTCCCTAATCCAAATTCCCAAGTTTACTCCTTACTTTTGTGTAGTTTTAATCCTATTCAGCAACCCTAGTCCTTGTTACCCTTGAAAAAGTTGACACCTCTCCTAATAAACCACAGCCATCCAGAGATCCGTCCCACTGTCAAATGGTTCTGTTGGCCATCCTTGCCCAAGATGTTCCTACATGCTGCTTCCATAAATCTCCCATTATACCGCACAGCGAGAAACACGACTGTCCGATTTCAGCTGCTGGTTATCCATGGATCTTTACAGGCTGTGCTGCTCCCACAAAGCCTGCATTCTAGAGATGTGTCAACTAGGTTACATAACGTCAGCTATTTCACCCTGTTGTGTGATACAGCATCAGTGCAAAAATATGTCACACCAGCCAACAAAATGAAAAGTTTCCTAGTACTCTAAGTGTCTTCATTGTATCTGAATCATATGATTTAAAATAACAAACAGGAGCATTAAGTTTTAGACATTGGCACATCAAAGTAGGAAGTGCTGACTCCTGTAGGGAAATATGTTTCTTCACATTTTTGCCACATTGAAATAGTAATGTATCGTTCTGAGATGAATTATTAATCTCTTTTTAAATGTTTCAACCCCTAATGATTTTGCACTGTTCTTCAGCCATCGCAATCAATAAAGGTTTCTGGGAATTAAGTAGCTATTGATCAGTGCACTGCAAAGTTTCCCCCGCGGCAAAGCTGTCTGTCATTTCTCACAGACCTCAAAGAGTCCACCTCCAGGCCTGTCTTCAGAGGAGTCCAAAGTCACTGATGGATCACCCAGACAGCACCCCTTATCTCCCCGAGATTCTGGATCCGATTTTAGGGAGCAAAACTGAGGAAGATTTATGTCCTGTTCAATAGCCTGTGCTGAAACCCACTGCATTCACAGCAGTGCACTTGCGTGTTTCATGGTTTGCCAGGATGTGTGTTCTCATTAATTAGAGACTGTGACAAAAAAATAATCAAATAAAACACAATTCATCAGAAGACCTGCATGAATTTCTGCCTTTGCTATGCCTGTAGATGTCGGAGTCCTTAAACAGTGAATATTATCAATGCAAAATAAAGGAAAACAGACAAGGACCTCACATGTATGTTTTTAATATGCAAATTAGATGCAATACTGAGCAACTAGATGAATAGCTTTTTGTAAATTAATATCTAGGTCAATGAAAACACTTTGCATTAAGGTGAAATTTTAAACGATTGTTTAGAAAAAGCTTTTCTCATAGATCACAGGAGAACCTAACAATGCGTGGCATGGAAACAAGTGGAGAATTTGCTTAAGGACTACATAAATATTCCATAGGGAATACATCTCATTCACACAAAGACAACTGTTTTGTAAATGAAATTCTTCCTCAGACATCACATTTCTTTTTTAGATTAAGCAAGACAGTCGTAAGTTGAAACAAACCAGTTAGATTTGCTTACTGTAGATTTTTTTGCTCCGTGTGAATGAACATTAAAATATTAATGTCTTCTTTTTCCCATGATTTCACAGAGGCTGTTTGCAGCAGTGTTCTTCTCTGACATTCATTATCTTGATAGTCTCTAATGACCTGATATTAATCAAAGGCTTGGCTCTTTGTAGTGCAGAGCAGCCCCTAAGAGACTGGGAACATAGCTGGCAGGATGCTAGTAGACTTCATAAGAAGGAATATTAGAGACACTTTTCATTGTCTTCCTTCTGCTGTGAAACACACACACATACACACACAGGTTTGTAATTACATCACTGTGGGGACTCTCCATTCATTCATCCTTAACCTTAACTATAAGTAACCAAACAAAATACTTTTTTGACATTTTTAGCTTTTTGATTGCAGTCACTGACTTTTTTTGTTTCAAAATTGAGTTTCCCCTTGTGGTCCCTACAGTGTTATTTATACATACACAGACATGGAGACACACACACACATACATGCGTATAATCATTTCTCATTTCTATGGGGAAAACTCTAATTACAACATGACGACCTTAACCCCTACCCAGCCCTAACCTTAACCATAATTAACCAAACAAATATGAGACTTTTGGCGTTTTTACTTTTTTGATGCCATTCACAGATCTTTGAGGGGACCTGAAAAATGGCCCCCACAATGCAAAAAACAGGTTTTTATTCCATTGTTGGGGACATTTATTACACTGTGGTAAGATTTTATTTCAAAGTGTGATTACTATACGAGTTTACTTCCTACCCCGGTGTAGTACACTCTCAATCTCCCATTACTGCTGTTGCATCTATCTAAGAGGGAAATTAAATTTAAAATGTCCATCCTCATCCTTTGTCCAACATTCCTGTTCTGCAACAAAAAGGAAAATGAAATACCTTAGTCAGCATACACGGTAATCTATGATGCTATCATCTCTGTCAGATTACATTTTCTCTTCTCTGTCGTGTCTAACAGATTAAACCTTTAGCTTCTCAATTTCTGCACAATGGAATTCAACTGGTTTGATGTTTTTAAATGCTAGAAAGACAGATTTAAGCAGTACATTGAAGCAATCTAAATTTAAATTGCATTAAAGTCTCTCGCTAAATTTATGTGTAGCTACTTCCAGAAGAAATGTAAAATTCAATGAAAACTTTTTTAAACAATACAAAAACACAGTTTAAGTACACTTAAAGTACTAACAACAGTCACTTCAGAAACTGATGGAATGAAGGCTTTTGATACATCAGCAGTATTCTACATGCTATACTAAATGCTAATACAAAATTTCTCTAAATCCTTTTGTGAATGTGTTCAAATCCTGTTGAATTTATGTACATAGCTGCAGTATTTTAAGGTGCATCGCAGCACAATTTAAGCAGAGAAAGCTGTGTCTCAGCAGTGTGTGCACTTCTAATTTAGCTGAATCAATTGTACATGTGTTTTGTAATACCATCTTAATTGGCAATTGATCAGAAAATAAAGACATACGTCTCATAATTGGTCTTTCAGTGTAATTGTGCTTTTCTGAGACCATGTACACTCATGTTCCATAAAACATTTCCGGAGGAGACTAAAGCTTTGCTGCAAAGTGATCTAATCTTTGAAGATTGGAATTAAAATGAAAAATGAAAAATTCAGATTATTGTGATCAGCCTGCAGGCTAGTGGGATGCCTGCTGTCCCGTAAATGCTGTGTAGGTTCCCTGGCTGATGATGAGATTTTACAGTTCCTTACCTTGTGGGCCCAAAGTTACAATGTCAAAGGTCATATCTCATTTTTAAATATATTATCATTGTCTTCCTTAATGAATCACAAGTGAGCACAAACACAATTTAAACCTAGACTTGGTGCTGTCAGAAATTACAGCATTTAATTCTCAGACAGCCCGGATGTTAGGCCCTGCCATCTAATCTGTACTTGTCCCACACTCCCCTACTTGTACAATTTTTAGAAGTACTGTACATGTTACAGTTAAAAAAAGTGTTTCTACCTGAATGCTGTAAGTCCTTGTGATGTGATGTGTGTAGGTCTGAAAGTATACTTATTCACTTACAATTTGCAGACTTTTCTCCCACAAGTTACTTGGCCATTGTGTATGTCATTCATATTCACATTATATATGTTGGTAGATAACAAAATCAGCCCCCCCCCCAAACACATACAGTACTCTCACAGTACTGATCAGGGCATGTCCCTAACATCCATAACCAAATGTACACACTTGAACAGTAAGAACTGTTAAGAACGTCCAAGTTACAGTCAACTTGTACTTATGCACAGACTGCTATGAAGCTTATTATATTAAAAAATTGGGTTAAATACAATGGTTCATAATAACAAATGTACACACATCTTTGTGATGTTCAATAAAATATAAAAATAGCTGTTGGTGCAATAGTAAACCATGCTGTAATTTAATTTAATTTAATTTGACATTCTCAGAAAACATTGCACCAAGCTTGTAATCACATGGTCAGAAAACAAGAGACAAATGGGACACAATAATTAATTTTTTCAACATGGTGCAATATATGGGACTGCAATAAAAAATATTCAGGGGATTAGCTACAATCAATAAGAACAGTATTTACAAATCCAAGTATTTTTAATTTTTGTTTCTTTTACTAGTACACCAATTCCTTAATTACAAAACAACCAGGAATATCAGTAAACAAGTCCCTTTATTTTGACTGATGTTCAATGAGATAGTTACACACATACATTTTTTAATCTATTCTTTTTTACCCATGGATATTCATCACATTTTGGGGACATTTGGTCCCAACAAGGTAAGGTATATCTGGACCACACACACACCACTGAGGTCCAAATGCACAGTAAATTCATTGTCCGACAAACCTGGAGCAGTTTATTTAATAAATTCCATAATTTTCCCACATCTCCAAAAAAAGTGACAGGATTAAATTCTCCCAAGATAAATTTTGCCGATGATGATACGTTACATGACTCATTTCACCAACTGGCTACTGGGCTGCTACAAATGAAATTTACCAAACAGAGAGGCTAGTAGGGTTGGGCATCGAGAACCGGTTCCAACTTGGAACCGTTAAAAAAATAACGATGCCATTGGAATTGTTTATAAAATTTGTTTTCGATTCCGATCATCGGTTCCAAACACGCAAGTTTTGGTTTCCAT